>JAKRYI020000117.1:0-70901 GCA_022379115.2 Bauhinia variegata | reverse complement strand
GAGAAGTTTGAGACCAACGAAGAGAGATTTGGTCCAAGAATTATCCAAGTTGACCAAGTTCGTCCATTTTGTCCTCTTTCGTTTCTACTAGCTTCAAAGTTGACCGAAGCCAAATGTCAAGCATAGATTGATGTAATATGACACATTAAACCATGTGGAGAAGTTTGAGACCAACGAAGAGAGATTTGTCCAAGAATCATCCAATTTGACCAAGTTCGTCCATTTTGGTCCTTCTTCGTTTCTACTAGCTTCAAAGTTGACCGAAGCCAAATGTCAAGCAAAGATTAATGTAATATGACACATAAACCATGTGGAGAAGTTGAGACCAACGAAGAGAGATTTGGTCCAAGAATTATCCAAGTTGACCAAGTTTTCGTCATTTTGGTCCTTCTTCGTTTCTACTAGCTTCCAAGTTGACCGAAGCCAAATGTCAAGCAAAGATTGATGTAATATGACACATTAAACCATGTGGAAAGTTGAGACCAACGAAGGAGATTTGGTCCAAGAATCATCCAAGTTGACCAAGTTCGTCCATTTTTGTCCTTCTTCGTTTCTACTAGCTTCAAAGTTGACCGAAGCCAAATGTCAAGCATAGATTGATGTAATATGACACAATAAACCATGTGGAGAAGTTTGAGACCAACGAAGAGAGATTTGGTCCAAGAATCATCCAAGTTGACCAAGTTCGTCCATTTTTGTCCTTCTTCGTTTCTACTAGCTTCAAACTAGACCGAAGCCAAATGTCATGCAAAGATTAATGTAATATGACACAATAAACCATGTGGGAAGTTTGAGACCAACGAAGAGAGATTTGGTCCAAGAATTATCCAAGTTGACTAAGTTCGTCCATTTTGGTCCTTCTTCGTTTCTACTAGCTTCAAAGTTGACCGAAGCCAAATGTCAAGCATAGATTGATGTAATATGAGACAATAAACCATGTGGAGAAGTTAAGACAACGAAGAGAGATTTGGTCCAAGAATTATCTAGTTGACCAAGTTCGTCCATTTTGGTCCTTCTTCGTTTCTACTAGCTTCAAAGTTGACCGAAGCCAAATGTCAAGCAAAGATTGATGTAATATGACACATTAAACCATGTGGAGAAGTTTGAGACCAACGAAGAGAGATTTGGTCAAGAATCATCCAAGTTGACCAAGTTCGTCCATTTTGTCCTTCTTCGTTTCTACTAGCTTCAAAGTTGACCGAAGCCAAATGTCAATGCAAAGATTATGTAATATGACACATTAAACCAAGTGGAGAAGTTTGAGACCAACGAAGAGAGATTTGGTCCAAGAATTATCCAAGTTGACCAAGTTCGTCCATTTTGGTCCTTCTTCGTTTCTACTAGCTTCAAAGTTGACCGAAGCCAAATGTCAAGCATAGATTGATGTAATATGACACATTAAATCATGTGGAGAAGTTTGAGACCAACGAAGAGAGATTTGGTCCAAGAATTATCCAAGTTGACCATTTCCGTTTTGGTCCTTCTTCGTTTCTACTAGCTTCAAAGTTGACCGAAGCCAAATGTCAAGCATAGATTGATGTAATATGACACATTAAACCATGTGGAGAAGTTTGAGACCAACGAAGAGAGATTTGGTCCAAGAATCATCCAAGTTGACCAAGTTCGTCCATTTTTGTCCTTCTTCGTTTCTACTAGCTTCAAAGTTGACCAAAGCCAAATGTACATGCAAAGATTAATGTAATATGACACAATAAACCATGTGGAGAAGTTTGAGACCAACGAAGAGAGATTTGGTCCAAGAATCATCCAAGTTGACCAAGTTCGTCCATTTTGGTCCTTCTTCGTTTCTACTAGCTTCAAAGTTGACCGAAGCCAAATGTCAAGCATAGATTGATGTAATATGACACATTAAACCATGTGGAGAAGTTTGAGACCAACGAAGAGAGATTTGGTCCAAGAATCATCCAAGTTGACCAAGTTCGTCCATTTTTGTCCTTCTTCGTTTCTACTAGCTTCAAAGTTGACCGAAGCCAAATGTCAAGCAAAGATTAATGTAATATGACACAATAAACCATGTGGAGAAGTTTGAGACCAACGAAGAGAGATTTGGTCCAAGAATTATCCAAGTTGACCAAGTTCGTCCATTTTGGTCCTTCTTCGTTTCTACTAGCTTCAAAGTTGACCGAAGCCAAATGTCAAGCATAGATTGATGTAATATGACACATTAACCATGTGGAGAAGTTTGAGACCAACGAAGAGAGATTTGGTCCAAGAATCATCCAAGTTGACCAAGTTCGTCCATTTTGGTCCTTCTTCGTTTCTACTAGCTTCAAAGTTGACCGAAGCCAAATGTCATGCAAAGATTAATGTAATATACACAATAAACCATGTGGAGAAGTTTGAGACCAACGAAGAGAGATTTGGTCCAAGAATTATCCAAGTTGACCAAGTTCGTCCATTTTGGTCCTTCTTCGTTTCTACTAGCTTCAAAGTTGACCGAAGCCAAATGTCAAGCATAGATTGATGTAATATGACACATTAAATCATGTGGAGAAGTTTGAGACCAACGAAGAGAGATTTGGTCCAAGAATCATCCAGTTGACCAAGTTCGTCCATTTTTGTCCTTCTTCGTTTCTACTAGCTTCAAAGTTAACCGAAGCCAAATGTCAAGCAAAGATTAATGTAATATGACACATAAACCATGTGGAGAAGTTTGAGACCAACGAAGAGAGATTTGGTCCAAGAATCATCCAAGTCGACCAAGTTCGTCCATTTTTGTCCTTCTTCGTTTCTACTAGCTTCAAAGTTGACCGAAGCCAAATGTCATGCAAAGATTAATGTAATATGACACATAAAACCATGTGGAGAAGTTTGAGACCAACGAAGAGAGATTTGGTCCAAGAATTATCCAAGTTGACCAAGTTCGTCCATTTTGGTCCTTCTTCGTTTTACTAGCTTCAAAGTTGACCGAAGCCAAATGTCAAGCATAGATTGATGTAATATGACACATAAACCATGTGGAGAAGTTTGAGACCAACGAAGAGAGATTTGGTCCAAGAATCATCCAAGTTGACCAAGTTCGTCCATTTTGGTCCTTCTTCGTTTCTACTAGCTTCAAAGTTGACCGAAGCCAAATGTCAAGCATAGATTGATGTAATATGACACATTAAACCATGTGGAGAAGTTTGAGACCAACGAAGAGAGATTTGGTCCAAGAATCATCCAAGTTGACCAAGTTCGTCCATTTTGTCCTTCTTCGTTTCTACTATTTCAAAGTTGACCGAAGCCAAATGTCAAGCAAAGATTAATGTAATATGACACAATAAACCATGTGGAGAAGTTTGAGACCAACGAAGAGAGATTTGGTCCAAGAATTATCCAAGTTGACCAAGTTCGTCCATTTTGGTCCTTCTTCGTTTCTACTAGCTTCAAAGTTGACCGAAGCCAAATGTCAAGCATAGATTGATGTAATATGACACATTAAACCATGTGGAGAAGTTTGAGACCAACGAAGAGAGATTTGGTCCAAGAATCATCCAAGTTGACCAAGTTCGTCCATTTTTGTCCTTCTTCGTTTCTACTAGCTTCAAACTTGACCGAAGCCAAATGTCAGCAAAGATTAATGTAATATAACACATTAAACCATGTGGAGAAGTTTGAGACCAACGAAGAGAGATTTGGTCCAAGAATCATCCAAGTTGACCAAGTTCGTCCATTTTGGTCCTTCTTCGTTTCTACTAGCTTCAAAGTTGACCGAAGCCCAAATGTCATGCAAAGATTATGTAATATGACACAATAAACCATGTGGAGAAGTTTGAGACCAACGAAGAGAGATTTGGTCCAAGAATCATCCAAGTTGACCAAGTTCGTCCATTTTGGTCCTTCTTCGTTTCTACTAGCTTCAAAGTTGACCGAAGCCAAATGTCAAGCAAGATTGATGTAATATGACACATTAAACCATGTGGAGAAGTTTGAGACCAACGAAGAGAGATTTGGTCCAAGAATCATCCAAGTTGACCAAGTTCGTCCATTTTGGTCCTTCTTCGTTTCTACTAGCTTCAAAGTTGACCGAAGCCAAATGTCAAGCAAAGATTATGTAATATGACACAATAAACCATGTGGAGAAGTTTGAGACCAACGAAGAGAGATTTGGTCCAAGAATTATCCAAGTTGACCAAGTTCGTCCATTTTGGTCCTTCTTCGTTTCTACTAGCTTCAAAGTTGACCGAAGCCAAATGTCAAGCATAGATTGATGTAATATGACACATTAAATCATGTGGAGAAGTTTGAGACCAACGAAGAGAGATTTGGTCCAAGAATCATCCAAGTTGACCAAGTTTGTCCATTTTTGTCCTTCTTCGTTTCTACTAGTTTCAAACTTGACCGAAGCCAAATGTCATGCAAAGATTAATGTAATATAACACATTAAACCATGTGGAGAAGTTTGAGACCAACGAAGAGAGATTTGGTCCAAGAATCATCCAAGTCGACCAAGTTCGTCCATTTTGGTCCTTCTTCGTTTCTACTAGCTTCAAAGTTGACCGAACCCAAATGTCATGCAAAGATTATTGTAATATGACACAATAAACCATGTGGAGAAGTTTGAGACCAACGAAGAGAGATTTGGTCCAAGAATTATCCAAGTTGACCAAGTTCGTCCATTTTGGTCCTTCTTCGTTTCTACTAGCTTCAAAGTTGACCGAAGCCAAATGTCAAGCATAGATTGATGTAATATGACACATTAAATCATGTGGAGAAGTTTGAGACCAACGAAGAGAGATTTGGTCCAAGAATCATCCAAGTTGACCAAGTTCGTCCATTTTTGTCCTTCTTCGTTTCTACTAGTTTCAAAGTTGACCGAAGCCAAATGTCAAGCAAAGATTAATGTAATATGACACATTAAACCATGTGGAGAAGTTTGAGACCAACGAAGAGAGATTTGGTCCAAGAATTATCCAAGTTGACCAAGTTCGTCCATTTTGGTCCTTCTTCGTTTCTACTAGCTTCAAAGTTGACCGAAGCCAAATGTCAAGCATAGATTGATGTAATATGACACATTAAACCATGTGGAGAAGTTTGAGACCAACGAAGAGAGATTTGGTCCAAGAATTATCCAAGTTGACCAAGTTCGTCCATTTTGGTCCTTCTTCGTTTCTACTAGCTTCAAAGTTGACCGAAGCCAAATGTCAAGCATAGATTGATGTAATATGACACAGTAAACCATGTGGAGAAGTTTGAGACCAACGAAGAGAGATTTGGTCCAAGAATCATCCAAGTTGACCAAGTTCGTCCATTTTTGTCCTTCTTCGTTTCTACTAGTTTCAAAGTTAACCAAAGCCAAATGTCAAGCAAAGATTAATGTAATATGACACAATAAACCATGTGGAGAAGTTTGAGACCAACGAAGAGAGATTTGGTCCAAGAATTATCCAAGTTGACCAAGTTCGTCCATTTTGGTCCTTCTTCGTTTCTACTAGCTTCAAAGTTGACCGAAGCCAAATGTCAAGCATAGATTGATGTAATATGACACATTAAACCATGTGGAGAAGTTTGAGACCAACGAAGAGAGATTTGGTCCAAGAATCATCCAAGTTGACCAAGTTCGTCCATTTTGGTCCTTCTTCGTTTCTACTAGCTTCAAAGTTGACCGAAGCCAAATGTCAAGCATAGATTGATGTAATATAACACAATAAACCATGTGGAGAAGTTTGAGACCAACGAAGAGAGATTTGGTCCAAGAATCATCCAAGTTGACCAAGTTCGTCCATTTTTGTCCTTCTTCGTTTCTACTAGCTTCAAAGTTGACCGAAGCCAAATGTCAAGCATAGATTGATGTAATATGACACATTAAACCATGTGGAGAAGTTTGAGACCAACGAAGAGAGATTTGGTCCAAGAATCATCCAAGTTGACCAAGTTCGTCCATTTTTGTCCTTCTTCGTTTCTACTAGCTTCAAAGTTGACCGAAGCCAAATGTCAAGCAAAGATTAATGTAATATGACACAATAAACCATGTGGAGAAGTTTGAGACCAACGAAGAGAGATTTGGTCCAAGAATTATCCAAGTTGACCAAGTTCGTCCATTTTGGTCCTTCTTCGTTTCTACTAGCTTCAAAGTTGACCGAAGCCAAATGTCAAGCATAGATTGATGTAATATGACACATTAAACCATGTGGAGAAGTTTGAGACCAACGA
The DNA here is from genome assembly GCA_022379115.2 of Bauhinia variegata. Classification (NCBI taxonomy): domain Eukaryota; kingdom Viridiplantae; phylum Streptophyta; class Magnoliopsida; order Fabales; family Fabaceae; genus Bauhinia; species Bauhinia variegata. Next base: position 64,745 of record JAKRYI020000117.1, on the reverse strand, counting down.
AGAGAGATTTGGTCCAAGAATCATCCAAGTTGACCAAGTTCGTCCATTTTGTCCTTCTTCGTTTCTACTAGCTTCAAAGTTGACCGAAGCCAAATGTCATGCAAAGATTAATGTAATATGACACAATAAACCATGTGGAGAAGTTTGAGACCAACGAAGAGAGATTTGGTCCAAGAATCATCCAAGTTGACCAAGTTCGTCCATTTTGTCCTTCTTCGTTTCTACTAGCTTCAAAGTTGACCGAAGCCAAATGTCAAGCATAGATTGATGTAATATGACACATTAAACCATGTGGAGAAGTTTGAGACCAACGAAGAGAGATTTGGTCCAAGAATCATCCAAGTTGACCAAGTTCGCCATTTTGGTCCTTCTTCGTTTCTACTAGCTTCAAAGTTGACCGAAGCCAAATGTCAAGCATAGATTGATGTAATATGACACATTAAACCATGTGGAGAAGTTTGAGACCAACGAAGAGAGATTTGGTCCAAGAATCATCCAAGTTGACCAAGTTCGTCCATTTTGGTCCTTCTTCGTTTCTACTAGCTTCAAAGTTGACCGAAGCCAAATGTCAAGCAAAGATTAATGTAATATGACACAATAAACCATGTGGAGAAGTTTGAGACCAACGAAGAGAGATTTGGTCCAAGAATCATCCAAGTTGACCAAGTTCGTCCATTTTTGTCCTTCTTCGTTTCTACTAGCTTCAAAGTTGACCGAAGCCAAATGTCAAGCATAGATTGATGTAATATGACACATTAAACCATGTGGAGAAGTTTGAGACCAACGAAGAGAGATTTGGTCCAAGAATCATCCAAGTTGACCAAGTTCGTCCATTTTGGTCCTTCTTCGTTTCTACTAGCTTCAAAGTTGACCGAAGCCAAATGTCAAGCATAGATTGATGTAATATGACACATTAAACCATGTGGAGAAGTTTGAGACCAACGAAGAGAGATTTGGTCCAAGAATCATCCAAGTCGACCAAGTTCGTCCATTTTTGTCCTTCTTCGTTTCTACTAGCTTCAAAGTTGACCGAAGCCAAATGTCAAGCATAGATTGATGTAATATGACACATTAAACCATGTGGAGAAGTTTGAGACCAACGAAGAGAGATTTGGTCCAAGAATCATCCAAGTTGACCAAGTTCGTCCATTTTTGTCCTTCTTCGTTTCTACTAGCTTCAAAGTTGACCGAAGCCAAATGTCAAGCAAAGATTGATGTAATATGACACATAAACCATGTGGAGAAGTTTGAGACCAACGAAGAGAGATTTGGTCCAAGAATCATCCAAGTCGACCAAGTTCGTCCATTTTGGTCCTTCTTCGTTTCTACTAGCTTCAAAGTTGACCGAAGCCAAATGTCAAGCATAGATTGATGTAATATGACAAATTAAACCATGTGGAGAAGTTTGAGACCAACGAAGAGAGATTTGGTCCAAGAATCATCCAAGTTGACCAAGTTCGTCCATTTTTGTCCTTCTTCGTTTCTACTAGCTTCAAAGTTGACCGAAGCCAAATGTCAAGCATAGATTGATGTAATATGACACATTAAACCATGTGGAGAAGTTTGAGACCAACGAAGAGAGATTTGGTCCAAGAATCATCCAAGTCGACCAAGTTCGTCCATTTTGGTCCTTCTTCGTTTCTACTAGCTTCAAAGTTGACCGAAGCCAAATGTCAAGCATAGATTGATGTAATATGACACATTAAACCATGTGGAGAAGTTTGAGACCAACGAAGAGAGATTTGGTCCAAGAATCATCCAAGTTGACCAAGTTCGTCCATTTTGGTCCTTCTTCGTTTCTACTAGCTTCAAAGTTGACCGAAGCCAAATGTCAAGCATAGATTGATGTAATATGACACAATAAACCATGTGGAGAAGTTTGAGACCAACGAAGAGAGATTTGGTCCAAGAATCATCCAAGTTGACCAAGTTCGTCCATTTTGGTCCTTCTTCGTTTCTACTAGCTTCAAAGTTGACCGAAGCCAAATGTCAAGCATAGATTGATGTAATATGACACATTAAACCATGTGGAGAAGTTTGAGACCAACGAAGAGAGATTTGGTCCAAGAATCATCCAAGTTGACCAAGTTCGTCCATTTTGGTCCTTCTTCGTTTCTACTAGCTTCAAAGTTGACCGAAGCCAAATGTCATGCATAGATTGATGTAATATGACACAATAAACCATGTGGAGAAGTTTGAGACCAACGAAGAGAGATTTGGTCCAAGAATCATCCAAGTTGACCAAGTTCGTCCATTTTTCCTTTCTTCTTTCTACTAGCTTCAAAGTTGACCGAAGCCAAATGTCAAGCATAGATTGATGTAATATGACACATTAAACCATGTGGAGAAGTTTGAGACCAACGAAGAGAGATTTGGTCCAAGAATCATCCAAGTTGACCAAGTTCGTCCATTTTGTCCTTCTTCGTTTCTACTAGCTTCAAAGTTGACCGAAGCCAAATGTCAAGCAAAGATTGATGTAATATGACACAATAAACCATGTGGAGAAGTTTGAGACCAACGAAGAGAGATTTGGTCCAAGAATTATCCAAGTTGACCAAGTTCGTCCATTTTGGTCCTTCTTCGTTTCTACTAGCTTCAAAGTTGACCGAAGCCAAATGTCAAGCATAGATTGATGTAATATGACACATTAAACCATGTGGAGAAGTTTGAGACCAACGAAGAGAGATTTGGTCCAAGAATCATCCAAGTTGACCAAGTTCGTCCATTTTGGTCCTTCTTCGTTTCTACTAGCTTCAAAGTTGACCGAAGCCAAATGTCAAGCATAGATTGATGTAATATGACACATTAAACCATGTGGAGAAGTTTGAGACCAACGAAGAGAGATTTGGTCCAAGAATCATCCAAGTTGACCAAGTTCGTCCATTTTTGTCCTTCTTCGTTTCTACTAGCTTCAAAGTTGACCGAAGCCAAATGTCATGCAAAGATTAATGTAATATGACACAATAAACCATGTGGAGAAGTTTGAGACCAACGAAGAGAGATTTGGTCCAAGAATTATCCAAGTTGACCAAGTTCGTCCATTTTGGTCCTTCTTCGTTTCTACTAGCTTCAAAGTTGACCGAAGCCAAATGTCAAGCATAGATTGATGTAATATGACACATTAAACCATGTGGAGAAGTTTGAGACCAACGAAGAGAGATTTGGTCCAAGAATCATCCAAGTTGACCAAGTTCGTCCATTTTTGTCCTTCTTCGTTTCTACTAGCTTCAAAGTTGACCGAAGCCAAATGTCATGCAAAGATTAATGTAATATGACACAATAAACCATGTGGAGAAGTTTGAGACCAACGAAGAGAGATTTGGTCCAAGAATCATCCAAGTCGACCAAGTTCGTCCATTTTGGTCCTTCTTCGTTTCTACTAGCTTCAAAGTTGACCGAAGCCAAATGTCAAGCATAGATTGATGTAATATGACACATTAAACCATGTGGAGAAGTTTGAGACCAACGAAGAGAGATTTGGTCCAAGAATCATCCAAGTTGACCAAGTTCGTCCATTTTGGTCCTTCTTCGTTTCTACTAGCTTCAAAGTTGACCGAAGCCAAATGTCAAGCATAGATTGATGTAATATGACACATTAAACCATGTGGAGAAGTTTGAGACCAACGAAGAGAGATTTGGTCCAAGAATCATCCAAGTTGACCAAGTTCGTCCATTTTGGTCCTTCTTCGTTTCTACTAGCTTCAAAGTTGACCGAAGCCAAATGTCAAGCAAAGATTAATGTAATATGACACAATAAACCATGTGGAGAAGTTTGAGACCAACGAAGAGAGATTTGGTCCAAGAATCATCCAAGTTGACCAAGTTCGTCCATTTTGGTCCTTCTTCGTTTCTACTAGCTTCAAAGTTGACCGAAGCCAAATGTCAAGCATAGATTGATGTAATATGACACATTAAACCATGTGGAGAAGTTTGAGACCAACGAAGAGAGATTTGGTCCAAGAATCATCCAAGTTGACCAAGTTCGTCCATTTTGGTCCTTCTTCGTTTCTACTAGCTTCAAAGTTGACCGAAGCCAAATGTCAAGCATAGATTGATGTAATATGACACATTAAACCATGTGGAGAAGTTTGAGACCAACGAAGAGAGATTTGGTCCAAGAATCATCCAAGTTGACCAAGTTCGTCCATTTTGGTCCTTCTTCGTTTCTACTAGCTTCAAAGTTGACCGAAGCCAAATGTCAAGCATAGATTGATGTAATATGACACAATAAACCATGTGGAGAAGTTTGAGACCAACGAAGAGAGATTTGGTCCAAGAATCATCCAAGTTGACCAAGTTCGTCCATTTTTGTCCTTCTTCGTTTCTACTAGCTTCAAAGTTGACCGAAGCCAAATGTCAAGCATAGATTGATGTAATATGACACATTAAACCATGTGGAGAAGTTTGAGACCAACGAAGAGAGATTTGGTCCAAGAATCATCCAAGTTGACCAAGTTCGTCCATTTTGGTCCTTCTTCGTTTCTACTAGCTTCAAAGTTGACCGAAGCCAAATGTCAAGCATAGATTGATGTAATATGACACATTAAACCATGTGGAGAAGTTTGAGACCAACGAAGAGAGATTTGGTCCAAGAATCATCCAAGTTGACCAAGTTCGTCCATTTTGGTCCTTCTTCGTTTCTACTAGCTTCAAAGTTGACCGAAGCCAAATGTCAAGCATAGATTGATGTAATATGACACATTAAACCATGTGGAGAAGTTTGAGACCAACGAAGAGAGATTTGGTCCAAGAATCATCCAAGTTGACCAAGTTCGTCCATTTTGGTCCTTCTTCGTTTCTACTAGCTTCAAAGTTGACCGAAGCCAAATGTCAAGCATAGATTGATGTAATATGACACATTAAACCATGTGGAGAAGTTTGAGACCAACGAAGAGAGATTTGGTCCAAGAATCATCCAAGTTGACCAAGTTCGTCCATTTTGGTCCTTCTTCGTTTCTACTAGCTTCAAAGTTGACCGAAGCCAAATGTCAAGCATAGATTGATGTAATATGACACATAAACCATGTGGAGAAGTTTGAGACCAACGAAGAGAGATTTGGTCCAAGAATCATCCAAGTTGACCAAGTTCGTCCATTTTGGTCCTTCTTCGTTTCTACTAGCTTCAAAGTTGACCGAAGCCAAATGTCAAGCATAGATTGATGTAATATGACACATTAAACCATGTGGAGAAGTTTGAGACCAACGAAGAGAGATTTGGTCCAAGAATCATCCAAGTTGACCAAGTTCGTCCATTTTGGTCCTTCTTCGTTTCTACTAGCTTCAAAGTTGACCGAAGCCAAATGTCAAGCATAGATTGATGTAATATGACACATTAAACCATGTGGAGAAGTTTGAGACCAACGAAGAGAGATTTGGTCCAAGAATCATCCAAGTTGACCAAGTTCGTCCATTTTGGTCCTTCTTCGTTTCTACTAGCTTCAAAGTTGACCGAAGCCAAATGTCAAGCATAGATTGATGTAATATGACACATTAAACCATGTGGAGAAGTTTGAGACCAACGAAGAGAGATTTGGTCCAAGAATCATCCAAGTTGACCAAGTTCGTCCATTTTGGTCCTTCTTCGTTTCTACTAGCTTCAAAGTTGACCGAAGCCAAATGTCAAGCATAGATTGATGTAATATGACACATTAAACCATGTGGAGAAGTTTGAGACCAACGAAGAGAGATTTGGTCCAAGAATCATCCAAGTTGACCAAGTTCGTCCATTTTGGTCCTTCTTCGTTTCTACTAGCTTCAAAGTTGACCGAAGCCAAATGTCAAGCATAGATTGATGTAATATGACACATTAAACCATGTGGAGAAGTTTGAGACCAACGAAGAGAGATTTGGTCCAAGAATCATCCAAGTTGACCAAGTTCGTCCATTTTGGTCCTTCTTCGTTTCTACTAGCTTCAAAGTTGACCGAAGCCAAATGTCAAGCATAGATTGATGTAATATGACACATTAAACCATGTGGAGAAGTTTGAGACCAACGAAGAGAGATTTGGTCCAAGAATCATCCAAGTTGACCAAGTTCGTCCATTTTGGTCCTTCTTCGTTTCTACTAGCTTCAAAGTTGACCGAAGCCAAATGTCAAGCATAGATTGATGTAATATGACACAATAAACCATGTGGAGAAGTTTGAGACCAACGAAGAGAGATTTGGTCCAAGAATCATCCAAGTTGACCAAGTTCGTCCATTTTGGTCCTTCTTCGTTTCTACTAGCTTCAAAGTTGACCGAAGCCAAATGTCAAGCATAGATTGATGTAATATGACACATTAAACCATGTGGAGAAGTTTGAGACCAACGAAGAGAGATTTGGTCCAAGAATCATCCAAGTTGACCAAGTTCGTCCATTTTGGTCCTTCTTCGTTTCTACTAGCTTCAAAGTTGACCGAAGCCAAATGTCAAGCATAGATTGATGTAATATGACACATTAAACCATGTGGAGAAGTTTGAGACCAACGAAGAGAGATTTGGTCCAAGAATCATCCAAGTTGACCAAGTTCGTCCATTTTGGTCCTTCTTCGTTTCTACTAGCTTCAAAGTTGACCGAAGCCAAATGTCAAGCATAGATTGATGTAATATGACACATTAAACCATGTGGAGAAGTTTGAGACCAACGAAGAGAGATTTGGTCCAAGAATCATCCAAGTTGACCAAGTTCGTCCATTTTGGTCCTTCTTCGTTTCTACTAGCTTCAAAGTTGACCGAAGCCAAATGTCAAGCATAGATTGATGTAATATGACACATTAAACCATGTGGAGAAGTTTGAGACCAACGAAGAGAGATTTGGTCCAAGAATCATCCAAGTTGACCAAGTTCGTCCATTTTGGTCCTTCTTCGTTTCTACTAGCTTCAAAGTTGACCGAAGCCAAATGTCAAGCATAGATTGATGTAATATGACACATTAAACCATGTGGAGAAGTTTGAGACCAACGAAGAGAGATTTGGTCCAAGAATCATCCAAGTTGACCAAGTTCGTCCATTTTGGTCCTTCTTCGTTTCTACTAGCTTCAAAGTTGACCGAAGCCAAATGTCAAGCATAGATTGATGTAATATGACACATTAAACCATGTGGAGAAGTTTGAGACCAACGAAGAGAGATTTGGTCCAAGAATCATCCAAGTTGACCAAGTTCGTCCATTTTGGTCCTTCTTCGTTTCTACTAGCTTCAAAGTTGACCGAAGCCAAATGTCAAGCATAGATTGATGTAATATGACACATTAAACCATGTGGAGAAGTTTGAGACCAACGAAGAGAGATTTGGTCCAAGAATCATCCAAGTTGACCAAGTTCGTCCATTTTGGTCCTTCTTCGTTTCTACTAGCTTCAAAGTTGACCGAAGCCAAATGTCAAGCATAGATTGATGTAATATGACACATTAAACCATGTGGAGAAGTTTGAGACCAACGAAGAGAGATTTGGTCCAAGAATCATCCAAGTTGACCAAGTTCGTCCATTTTGGTCCTTCTTCGTTTCTACTAGCTTCAAAGTTGACCGAAGCCAAATGTCAAGCATAGATTGATGTAATATGACACATTAAACCATGTGGAGAAGTTTGAGACCAACGAAGAGAGATTTGGTCCAAGAATCATCCAAGTTGACCAAGTTCGTCCATTTTGGTCCTTCTTCGTTTCTACTAGCTTCAAAGTTGACCGAAGCCAAATGTCAAGCATAGATTGATGTAATATGACACATTAAACCATGTGGAGAAGTTTGAGACCAACGAAGAGAGATTTGGTCCAAGAATCATCCAAGTTGACCAAGTTCGTCCATTTTGGTCCTTCTTCGTTTCTACTAGCTTCAAAGTTGACCGAAGCCAAATGTCAAGCATAGATTGATGTAATATGACACATTAAACCATGTGGAGAAGTTTGAGACCAACGAAGAGAGATTTGGTCCAAGAATCATCCAAGTTGACCAAGTTCGTCCATTTTGGTCCTTCTTCGTTTCTACTAGCTTCAAAGTTGACCGAAGCCAAATGTCAAGCATAGATTGATGTAATATGACACATTAAACCATGTGGAGAAGTTTGAGACCAACGAAGAGAGATTTGGTCCAAGAATCATCCAAGTTGACCAAGTTCGTCCATTTTGGTCCTTCTTCGTTTCTACTAGCTTCAAAGTTGACCGAAGCCAAATGTCAAGCATAGATTGATGTAATATGACACATTAAACCATGTGGAGAAGTTTGAGACCAACGAAGAGAGATTTGGTCCAAGAATCATCCAAGTTGACCAAGTTCGTCCATTTTGGTCCTTCTTCGTTTCTACTAGCTTCAAAGTTGACCGAAGCCAAATGTCAAGCATAGATTGATGTAATATGACACATTAAACCATGTGGAGAAGTTTGAGACCAACGAAGAGAGATTTGGTCCAAGAATCATCCAAGTTGACCAAGTTCGTCCATTTTGGTCCTTCTTCGTTTCTACTAGCTTCAAAGTTGACCGAAGCCAAATGTCAAGCATAGATTGATGTAATATGACACATTAAACCATGTGGAGAAGTTTGAGACCAACGAAGAGAGATTTGGTCCAAGAATCATCCAAGTTGACCAAGTTCGTCCATTTTGGTCCTTCTTCGTTTCTACTAGCTTCAAAGTTGACCGAAGCCAAATGTCAAGCATAGATTGATGTAATATGACACATTAAACCATGTGGAGAAGTTTGAGACCAACGAAGAGAGATTTGGTCCAAGAATCATCCAAGTTGACCAAGTTCGTCCATTTTGGTCCTTCTTCGTTTCTACTAGCTTCAAAGTTGACCGAAGCCAAATGTCAAGCATAGATTGATGTAATATGACACATAAACCATGTGGAGAAGTTTGAGACCAACGAAGAGAGATTTGGTCCAAGAATCATCCAAGTTGACCAAGTTCGTCCATTTTGGTCCTTCTTCGTTTCTACTAGCTTCAAAGTTGACCGAAGCCAAATGTCAAGCATAGATTGATGTAATATGACACATTAAACCATGTGGAGAAGTTTGAGACCAACGAAGAGAGATTTGGTCCAAGAATCATCCAAGTTGACCAAGTTCGTCCATTTTGGTCCTTCTTCGTTTCTACTAGCTTCAAAGTTGACCGAAGCCAAATGTCAAGCATAGATTGATGTAATATGACACATTAAACCATGTGGAGAAGTTTGAGACCAACGAAGAGAGATTTGGTCCAAGAATCATCCAAGTTGACCAAGTTCGTCCATTTTGGTCCTTCTTCGTTTCTACTAGCTTCAAAGTTGACCGAAGCCAAATGTCAAGCATAGATTGATGTAATATGACACATTAAACCATGTGGAGAAGTTTGAGACCAACGAAGAGAGATTTGGTCCAAGAATCATCCAAGTTGACCAAGTTCGTCCATTTTGGTCCTTCTTCGTTTCTACTAGCTTCAAAGTTGACCGAAGCCAAATGTCAAGCATAGATTGATGTAATATGACACATTAAACCATGTGGAGAAGTTTGAGACCAACGAAGAGAGATTTGGTCCAAGAATCATCCAAGTTGACCAAGTTCGTCCATTTTGGTCCTTCTTCGTTTCTACTAGCTTCAAAGTTGACCGAAGCCAAATGTCAAGCATAGATTGATGTAATATGACACATTAAACCATGTGGAGAAGTTTGAGACCAACGAAGAGAGATTTGGTCCAAGAATCATCCAAGTTGACCAAGTTCGTCCATTTTGGTCCTTCTTCGTTTCTACTAGCTTCAAAGTTGACCGAAGCCAAATGTCAAGCATAGATTGATGTAATATGACACATTAAACCATGTGGAGAAGTTTGAGACCAACGAAGAGAGATTTGGTCCAAGAATCATCCAAGTTGACCAAGTTCGTCCATTTTGGTCCTTCTTCGTTTCTACTAGCTTCAAAGTTGACCGAAGCCAAATGTCAAGCATAGATTGATGTAATATGACACATTAAACCATGTGGAGAAGTTTGAGACCAACGAAGAGAGATTTGGTCCAAGAATCATCCAAGTTGACCAAGTTCGTCCATTTTGGTCCTTCTTCGTTTCTACTAGCTTCAAAGTTGACCGAAGCCAAATGTCAAGCATAGATTGATGTAATATGACACATTAAACCATGTGGAGAAGTTTGAGACCAACGAAGAGAGATTTGGTCCAAGAATCATCCAAGTTGACCAAGTTCGTCCATTTTGGTCCTTCTTCGTTTCTACTAGCTTCAAAGTTGACCGAAGCCAAATGTCAAGCATAGATTGATGTAATATGACACATTAAACCATGTGGAGAAGTTTGAGACCAACGAAGAGAGATTTGGTCCAAGAATCATCCAAGTTGACCAAGTTCGTCCATTTTGGTCCTTCTTCGTTTCTACTAGCTTCAAAGTTGACCGAAGCCAAATGTCAAGCATAGATTGATGTAATATGACACATTAAACCATGTGGAGAAGTTTGAGACCAACGAAGAGAGATTTGGTCCAAGAATCATCCAAGTTGACCAAGTTCGTCCATTTTGGTCCTTCTTCGTTTCTACTAGCTTCAAAGTTGACCGAAGCCAAATGTCAAGCATAGATTGATGTAATATGACACATTAAACCATGTGGAGAAGTTTGAGACCAACGAAGAGAGATTTGGTCCAAGAATCATCCAAGTTGACCAAGTTCGTCCATTTTGGTCCTTCTTCGTTTCTACTAGCTTCAAAGTTGACCGAAGCCAAATGTCAAGCATAGATTGATGTAATATGACACATTAAACCATGTGGAGAAGTTTGAGACCAACGAAGAGAGATTTGGTCCAAGAATCATCCAAGTTGACCAAGTTCGTCCATTTTGGTCCTTCTTCGTTTCTACTAGCTTCAAAGTTGACCGAAGCCAAATGTCAAGCATAGATTGATGTAATATGACACATTAAACCATGTGGAGAAGTTTGAGACCAACGAAGAGAGATTTGGTCCAAGAATCATCCAAGTTGACCAAGTTCGTCCATTTTGGTCCTTCTTCGTTTCTACTAGCTTCAAAGTTGACCGAAGCCAAATGTCAAGCATAGATTGATGTAATATGACACATTAAACCATGTGGAGAAGTTTGAGACCAACGAAGAGAGATTTGGTCCAAGAATCATCCAAGTTGACCAAGTTCGTCCATTTTGGTCCTTCTTCGTTTCTACTAGCTTCAAAGTTGACCGAAGCCAAATGTCAAGCATAGATTGATGTAATATGACACATTAAACCATGTGGAGAAGTTTGAGACCAACGAAGAGAGATTTGGTCCAAGAATCATCCAAGTTGACCAAGTTCGTCCATTTTGGTCCTTCTTCGTTTCTACTAGCTTCAAAGTTGACCGAAGCCAAATGTCAAGCATAGATTGATGTAATATGACACATTAAACCATGTGGAGAAGTTTGAGACCAACGAAGAGAGATTTGGTCCAAGAATCATCCAAGTTGACCAAGTTCGTCCATTTTGGTCCTTCTTCGTTTCTACTAGCTTCAAAGTTGACCGAAGCCAAATGTCAAGCATAGATTGATGTAATATGACACATTAAACCATGTGGAGAAGTTTGAGACCAACGAAGAGAGATTTGGTCCAAGAATCATCCAAGTTGACCAAGTTCGTCCATTTTGGTCCTTCTTCGTTTCTACTAGCTTCAAAGTTGACCGAAGCCAAATGTCAAGCATAGATTGATGTAATATGACACATTAAACCATGTGGAGAAGTTTGAGACCAACGAAGAGAGATTTGGTCCAAGAATCATCCAAGTTGACCAAGTTCGTCCATTTTGGTCCTTCTTCGTTTCTACTAGCTTCAAAGTTGACCGAAGCCAAATGTCAAGCATAGATTGATGTAATATGACACATTAAACCATGTGGAGAAGTTTGAGACCAACGAAGAGAGATTTGGTCCAAGAATCATCCAAGTTGACCAAGTTCGTCCATTTTGGTCCTTCTTCGTTTCTACTAGCTTCAAAGTTGACCGAAGCCAAATGTCAAGCATAGATTGATGTAATATGACACATTAAACCATGTGGAGAAGTTTGAGACCAACGAAGAGAGATTTGGTCCAAGAATCATCCAAGTTGACCAAGTTCGTCCATTTTGGTCCTTCTTCGTTTCTACTAGCTTCAAAGTTGACCGAAGCCAAATGTCAAGCATAGATTGATGTAATATGACACATTAAACCATGTGGAGAAGTTTGAGACCAACGAAGAGAGATTTGGTCCAAGAATCATCCAAGTTGACCAAGTTCGTCCATTTTGGTCCTTCTTCGTTTCTACTAGCTTCAAAGTTGACCGAAGCCAAATGTCAAGCATAGATTGATGTAATATGACACATTAAACCATGTGGAGAAGTTTGAGACCAACGAAGAGAGATTTGGTCCAAGAATCATCCAAGTTGACCAAGTTCGTCCATTTTGGTCCTTCTTCGTTTCTACTAGCTTCAAAGTTGACCGAAGCCAAATGTCAAGCATAGATTGATGTAATATGACACATTAAACCATGTGGAGAAGTTTGAGACCAACGAAGAGAGATTTGGTCCAAGAATCATCCAAGTTGACCAAGTTCGTCCATTTTGGTCCTTCTTCGTTTCTACTAGCTTCAAAGTTGACCGAAGCCAAATGTCAAGCATAGATTGATGTAATATGACACATTAAACCATGTGGAGAAGTTTGAGACCAACGAAGAGAGATTTGGTCCAAGAATCATCCAAGTTGACCAAGTTCGTCCATTTTGGTCCTTCTTCGTTTCTACTAGCTTCAAAGTTGACCGAAGCCAAATGTCAAGCATAGATTGATGTAATATGACACATTAAACCATGTGGAGAAGTTTGAGACCAACGAAGAGAGATTTGGTCCAAGAATCATCCAAGTTGACCAAGTTCGTCCATTTTGGTCCTTCTTCGTTTCTACTAGCTTCAAAGTTGACCGAAGCCAAATGTCAAGCATAGATTGATGTAATATGACACATTAAACCATGTGGAGAAGTTTGAGACCAACGAAGAGAGATTTGGTCCAAGAATCATCCAAGTTGACCAAGTTCGTCCATTTTGGTCCTTCTTCGTTTCTACTAGCTTCAAAGTTGACCGAAGCCAAATGTCAAGCATAGATTGATGTAATATGACACATTAAACCATGTGGAGAAGTTTGAGACCAACGAAGAGAGATTTGGTCCAAGAATCATCCAAGTTGACCAAGTTCGTCCATTTTGGTCCTTCTTCGTTTCTACTAGCTTCAAAGTTGACCGAAGCCAAATGTCAAGCATAGATTGATGTAATATGACACATTAAACCATGTGGAGAAGTTTGAGACCAACGAAGAGAGATTTGGTCCAAGAATCATCCAAGTTGACCAAGTTCGTCCATTTTGGTCCTTCTTCGTTTCTACTAGCTTCAAAGTTGACCGAAGCCAAATGTCAAGCATAGATTGATGTAATATGACACATTAAACCATGTGGAGAAGTTTGAGACCAACGAAGAGAGATTTGGTCCAAGAATCATCCAAGTTGACCAAGTTCGTCCATTTTGGTCCTTCTTCGTTTCTACTAGCTTCAAAGTTGACCGAAGCCAAATGTCAAGCATAGATTGATGTAATATGACACATTAAACCATGTGGAGAAGTTTGAGACCAACGAAGAGAGATTTGGTCCAAGAATCATCCAAGTTGACCAAGTTCGTCCATTTTGGTCCTTCTTCGTTTCTACTAGCTTCAAAGTTGACCGAAGCCAAATGTCAAGCATAGATTGATGTAATATGACACATTAAACCATGTGGAGAAGTTTGAGACCAACGAAGAGAGATTTGGTCCAAGAATCATCCAAGTTGACCAAGTTCGTCCATTTTGGTCCTTCTTCGTTTCTACTAGCTTCAAAGTTGACCGAAGCCAAATGTCAAGCATAGATTGATGTAATATGACACATTAAACCATGTGGAGAAGTTTGAGACCAACGAAGAGAGATTTGGTCCAAGAATCATCCAAGTTGACCAAGTTCGTCCATTTTGGTCCTTCTTCGTTTCTACTAGCTTCAAAGTTGACCGAAGCCAAATGTCAAGCATAGATTGATGTAATATGACACATTAAACCATGTGGAGAAGTTTGAGACCAACGAAGAGAGATTTGGTCCAAGAATCATCCAAGTTGACCAAGTTCGTCCATTTTGGTCCTTCTTCGTTTCTACTAGCTTCAAAGTTGACCGAAGCCAAATGTCAAGCATAGATTGATGTAATATGACACATTAAACCATGTGGAGAAGTTTGAGACCAACGAAGAGAGATTTGGTCCAAGAATCATCCAAGTTGACCAAGTTCGTCCATTTTGGTCCTTCTTCGTTTCTACTAGCTTCAAAGTTGACCGAAGCCAAATGTCAAGCATAGATTGATGTAATATGACACATTAAACCATGTGGAGAAGTTTGAGACCAACGAAGAGAGATTTGGTCCAAGAATCATCCAAGTTGACCAAGTTCGTCCATTTTGGTCCTTCTTCGTTTCTACTAGCTTCAAAGTTGACCGAAGCCAAATGTCAAGCATAGATTGATGTAATATGACACATTAAACCATGTGGAGAAGTTTGAGACCAACGAAGAGAGATTTGGTCCAAGAATCATCCAAGTTGACCAAGTTCGTCCATTTTGGTCCTTCTTCGTTTCTACTAGCTTCAAAGTTGACCGAAGCCAAATGTCAAGCATAGATTGATGTAATATGACACATTAAACCATGTGGAGAAGTTTGAGACCAACGAAGAGAGATTTGGTCCAAGAATCATCCAAGTTGACCAAGTTCGTCCATTTTGGTCCTTCTTCGTTTCTACTAGCTTCAAAGTTGACCGAAGCCAAATGTCAAGCATAGATTGATGTAATATGACACAATAAACCATGTGGAGAAGTTTGAGACCAACGAAGAGAGATTTGGTCCAAGAATCATCCAAGTTGACCAAGTTCGTCCATTTTGGTCCTTCTTCGTTTCTACTAGCTTCAAAGTTGACCGAAGCCAAATGTCAAGCATAGATTGATGTAATATGACACATTAAACCATGTGGAGAAGTTTGAGACCAACGAAGAGAGATTTGGTCCAAGAATCATCCAAGTTGACCAAGTTCGTCCATTTTGGTCCTTCTTCGTTTCTACTAGCTTCAAAGTTGACCGAAGCCAAATGTCAAGCATAGATTGATGTAATATGACACATTAAACCATGTGGAGAAGTTTGAGACCAACGAAGAGAGATTTGGTCCAAGAATCATCCAAGTTGACCAAGTTCGTCCATTTTGGTCCTTCTTCGTTTCTACTAGCTTCAAAGTTGACCGAAGCCAAATGTCAAGCATAGATTGATGTAATATGACACATTAAACCATGTGGAGAAGTTTGAGACCAACGAAGAGAGATTTGGTCCAAGAATCATCCAAGTTGACCAAGTTCGTCCATTTTGGTCCTTCTTCGTTTCTACTAGCTTCAAAGTTGACCGAAGCCAAATGTCAAGCATAGATTGATGTAATATGACACATTAAACCATGTGGAGAAGTTTGAGACCAACGAAGAGAGATTTGGTCCAAGAATCATCCAAGTTGACCAAGTTCGTCCATTTTGGTCCTTCTTCGTTTCTACTAGCTTCAAAGTTGACCGAAGCCAAATGTCAAGCATAGATTGATGTAATATGACACATTAAACCATGTGGAGAAGTTTGAGACCAACGAAGAGAGATTTGGTCCAAGAATCATCCAAGTTGACCAAGTTCGTCCATTTTGGTCCTTCTTCGTTTCTACTAGCTTCAAAGTTGACCGAAGCCAAATGTCAAGCATAGATTGATGTAATATGACACATTAAACCATGTGGAGAAGTTTGAGACCAACGAAGAGAGATTTGGTCCAAGAATCATCCAAGTTGACCAAGTTCGTCCATTTTGGTCCTTCTTCGTTTCTACTAGCTTCAAAGTTGACCGAAGCCAAATGTCAAGCATAGATTGATGTAATATGACACATTAAACCATGTGGAGAAGTTTGAGACCAACGAAGAGAGATTTGGTCCAAGAATCATCCAAGTTGACCAAGTTCGTCCATTTTGGTCCTTCTTCGTTTCTACTAGCTTCAAAGTTGACCGAAGCCAAATGTCAAGCATAGATTGATGTAATATGACACATTAAACCATGTGGAGAAGTTTGAGACCAACGAAGAGAGATTTGGTCCAAGAATCATCCAAGTTGACCAAGTTCGTCCATTTTGGTCCTTCTTCGTTTCTACTAGCTTCAAAGTTGACCGAAGCCAAATGTCAAGCATAGATTGATGTAATATGACACATTAAACCATGTGGAGAAGTTTGAGACCAACGAAGAGAGATTTGGTCCAAGAATCATCCAAGTTGACCAAGTTCGTCCATTTTGGTCCTTCTTCGTTTCTACTAGCTTCAAAGTTGACCGAAGCCAAATGTCAAGCATAGATTGATGTAATATGACACATTAAACCATGTGGAGAAGTTTGAGACCAACGAAGAGAGATTTGGTCCAAGAATCATCCAAGTTGACCAAGTTCGTCCATTTTGGTCCTTCTTCGTTTCTACTAGCTTCAAAGTTGACCGAAGCCAAATGTCAAGCATAGATTGATGTAATATGACACATTAAACCATGTGGAGAAGTTTGAGACCAACGAAGAGAGATTTGGTCCAAGAATCATCCAAGTTGACCAAGTTCGTCCATTTTGGTCCTTCTTCGTTTCTACTAGCTTCAAAGTTGACCGAAGCCAAATGTCAAGCATAGATTGATGTAATATGACACATTAAACCATGTGGAGAAGTTTGAGACCAACGAAGAGAGATTTGGTCCAAGAATCATCCAAGTTGACCAAGTTCGTCCATTTTGGTCCTTCTTCGTTTCTACTAGCTTCAAAGTTGACCGAAGCCAAATGTCAAGCATAGATTGATGTAATATGACACATTAAACCATGTGGAGAAGTTTGAGACCAACGAAGAGAGATTTGGTCCAAGAATCATCCAAGTTGACCAAGTTCGTCCATTTTGGTCCTTCTTCGTTTCTACTAGCTTCAAAGTTGACCGAAGCCAAATGTCAAGCATAGATTGATGTAATATGACACATTAAACCATGTGGAGAAGTTTGAGACCAACGAAGAGAGATTTGGTCCAAGAATCATCCAAGTTGACCAAGTTCGTCCATTTTGGTCCTTCTTCGTTTCTACTAGCTTCAAAGTTGACCGAAGCCAAATGTCAAGCATAGATTGATGTAATATGACACATTAAACCATGTGGAGAAGTTTGAGACCAACGAAGAGAGATTTGGTCCAAGAATCATCCAAGTTGACCAAGTTCGTCCATTTTGGTCCTTCTTCGTTTCTACTAGCTTCAAAGTTGACCGAAGCCAAATGTCAAGCATAGATTGATGTAATATGACACATTAAACCATGTGGAGAAGTTTGAGACCAACGAAGAGAGATTTGGTCCAAGAATCATCCAAGTTGACCAAGTTCGTCCATTTTGGTCCTTCTTCGTTTCTACTAGCTTCAAAGTTGACCGAAGCCAAATGTCAAGCATAGATTGATGTAATATGACACATTAAACCATGTGGAGAAGTTTGAGACCAACGAAGAGAGATTTGGTCCAAGAATCATCCAAGTTGACCAAGTTCGTCCATTTTGGTCCTTCTTCGTTTCTACTAGCTTCAAAGTTGACCGAAGCCAAATGTCAAGCATAGATTGATGTAATATGACACATTAAACCATGTGGAGAAGTTTGAGACCAACGAAGAGAGATTTGGTCCAAGAATCATCCAAGTTGACCAAGTTCGTCCATTTTGGTCCTTCTTCGTTTCTACTAGCTTCAAAGTTGACCGAAGCCAAATGTCAAGCATAGATTGATGTAATATGACACATTAAACCATGTGGAGAAGTTTGAGACCAACGAAGAGAGATTTGGTCCAAGAATCATCCAAGTTGACCAAGTTCGTCCATTTTGGTCCTTCTTCGTTTCTACTAGCTTCAAAGTTGACCGAAGCCAAATGTCAAGCATAGATTGATGTAATATGACACATTAAACCATGTGGAGAAGTTTGAGACCAACGAAGAGAGATTTGGTCCAAGAATCATCCAAGTTGACCAAGTTCGTCCATTTTGGTCCTTCTTCGTTTCTACTAGCTTCAAAGTTGACCGAAGCCAAATGTCAAGCATAGATTGATGTAATATGACACATTAAACCATGTGGAGAAGTTTGAGACCAACGAAGAGAGATTTGGTCCAAGAATCATCCAAGTTGACCAAGTTCGTCCATTTTGGTCCTTCTTCGTTTCTACTAGCTTCAAAGTTGACCGAAGCCAAATGTCAAGCATAGATTGATGTAATATGACACATTAAACCATGTGGAGAAGTTTGAGACCAACGAAGAGAGATTTGGTCCAAGAATCATCCAAGTTGACCAAGTTCGTCCATTTTGGTCCTTCTTCGTTTCTACTAGCTTCAAAGTTGACCGAAGCCAAATGTCAAGCATAGATTGATGTAATATGACACATTAAACCATGTGGAGAAGTTTGAGACCAACGAAGAGAGATTTGGTCCAAGAATCATCCAAGTTGACCAAGTTCGTCCATTTTGGTCCTTCTTCGTTTCTACTAGCTTCAAAGTTGACCGAAGCCAAATGTCAAGCATAGATTGATGTAATATGACACATTAAACCATGTGGAGAAGTTTGAGACCAACGAAGAGAGATTTGGTCCAAGAATCATCCAAGTTGACCAAGTTCGTCCATTTTGGTCCTTCTTCGTTTCTACTAGCTTCAAAGTTGACCGAAGCCAAATGTCAAGCATAGATTGATGTAATATGACACATTAAACCATGTGGAGAAGTTTGAGACCAACGAAGAGAGATTTGGTCCAAGAATCATCCAAGTTGACCAAGTTCGTCCATTTTGGTCCTTCTTCGTTTCTACTAGCTTCAAAGTTGACCGAAGCCAAATGTCAAGCATAGATTGATGTAATATGACACATTAAACCATGTGGAGAAGTTTGAGACCAACGAAGAGAGATTTGGTCCAAGAATCATCCAAGTTGACCAAGTTCGTCCATTTTGGTCCTTCTTCGTTTCTACTAGCTTCAAAGTTGACCGAAGCCAAATGTCAAGCATAGATTGATGTAATATGACACATTAAACCATGTGGAGAAGTTTGAGACCAACGAAGAGAGATTTGGTCCAAGAATCATCCAAGTTGACCAAGTTCGTCCATTTTGGTCCTTCTTCGTTTCTACTAGCTTCAAAGTTGACCGAAGCCAAATGTCAAGCATAGATTGATGTAATATGACACATTAAACCATGTGGAGAAGTTTGAGACCAACGAAGAGAGATTTGGTCCAAGAATCATCCAAGTTGACCAAGTTCGTCCATTTTGGTCCTTCTTCGTTTCTACTAGCTTCAAAGTTGACCGAAGCCAAATGTCAAGCATAGATTGATGTAATATGACACATTAAACCATGTGGAGAAGTTTGAGACCAACGAAGAGAGATTTGGTCCAAGAATCATCCAAGTTGACCAAGTTCGTCCATTTTGGTCCTTCTTCGTTTCTACTAGCTTCAAAGTTGACCGAAGCCAAATGTCAAGCATAGATTGATGTAATATGACACATTAAACCATGTGGAGAAGTTTGAGACCAACGAAGAGAGATTTGGTCCAAGAATCATCCAAGTTGACCAAGTTCGTCCATTTTGGTCCTTCTTCGTTTCTACTAGCTTCAAAGTTGACCGAAGCCAAATGTCAAGCATAGATTGATGTAATATGACACATTAAACCATGTGGAGAAGTTTGAGACCAACGAAGAGAGATTTGGTCCAAGAATCATCCAAGTTGACCAAGTTCGTCCATTTTGGTCCTTCTTCGTTTCTACTAGCTTCAAAGTTGACCGAAGCCAAATGTCAAGCATAGATTGATGTAATATGACACATTAAACCATGTGGAGAAGTTTGAGACCAACGAAGAGAGATTTGGTCCAAGAATCATCCAAGTTGACCAAGTTCGTCCATTTTGGTCCTTCTTCGTTTCTACTAGCTTCAAAGTTGACCGAAGCCAAATGTCAAGCATAGATTGATGTAATATGACACATTAAACCATGTGGAGAAGTTTGAGACCAACGAAGAGAGATTTGGTCCAAGAATCATCCAAGTTGACCAAGTTCGTCCATTTTGGTCCTTCTTCGTTTCTACTAGCTTCAAAGTTGACCGAAGCCAAATGTCAAGCATAGATTGATGTAATATGACACATTAAACCATGTGGAGAAGTTTGAGACCAACGAAGAGAGATTTGGTCCAAGAATCATCCAAGTTGACCAAGTTCGTCCATTTTGGTCCTTCTTCGTTTCTACTAGCTTCAAAGTTGACCGAAGCCAAATGTCAAGCATAGATTGATGTAATATGACACATTAAACCATGTGGAGAAGTTTGAGACCAACGAAGAGAGATTTGGTCCAAGAATCATCCAAGTTGACCAAGTTCGTCCATTTTGGTCCTTCTTCGTTTCTACTAGCTTCAAAGTTGACCGAAGCCAAATGTCAAGCATAGATTGATGTAATATGACACAATAAACCATGTGGAGAAGTTTGAGACCAACGAAGAGAGATTTGGTCCAAGAATCATCCAAGTTGACCAAGTTCGTCCATTTTGGTCCTTCTTCGTTTCTACTAGCTTCAAAGTTGACCGAAGCCAAATGTCAAGCATAGATTGATGTAATATGACACATTAAACCATGTGGAGAAGTTTGAGACCAACGAAGAGAGATTTGGTCCAAGAATCATCCAAGTTGACCAAGTTCGTCCATTTTGGTCCTTCTTCGTTTCTACTAGCTTCAAAGTTGACCGAAGCCAAATGTCAAGCATAGATTGATGTAATATGACACATTAAACCATGTGGAGAAGTTTGAGACCAACGAAGAGAGATTTGGTCCAAGAATCATCCAAGTTGACCAAGTTCGTCCATTTTGGTCCTTCTTCGTTTCTACTAGCTTCAAAGTTGACCGAAGCCAAATGTCAAGCATAGATTGATGTAATATGACACATTAAACCATGTGGAGAAGTTTGAGACCAACGAAGAGAGATTTGGTCCAAGAATCATCCAAGTTGACCAAGTTCGTCCATTTTGGTCCTTCTTCGTTTCTACTAGCTTCAAAGTTGACCGAAGCCAAATGTCAAGCATAGATTGATGTAATATGACACATTAAACCATGTGGAGAAGTTTGAGACCAACGAAGAGAGATTTGGTCCAAGAATCATCCAAGTTGACCAAGTTCGTCCATTTTGGTCCTTCTTCGTTTCTACTAGCTTCAAAGTTGACCGAAGCCAAATGTCAAGCATAGATTGATGTAATATGACACATTAAACCATGTGGAGAAGTTTGAGACCAACGAAGAGAGATTTGGTCCAAGAATCATCCAAGTTGACCAAGTTCGTCCATTTTGGTCCTTCTTCGTTTCTACTAGCTTCAAAGTTGACCGAAGCCAAATGTCAAGCATAGATTGATGTAATATGACACATTAAACCATGTGGAGAAGTTTGAGACCAACGAAGAGAGATTTGGTCCAAGAATCATCCAAGTTGACCAAGTTCGTCCATTTTGGTCCTTCTTCGTTTCTACTAGCTTCAAAGTTGACCGAAGCCAAATGTCAAGCATAGATTGATGTAATATGACACATTAAACCATGTGGAGAAGTTTGAGACCAACGAAGAGAGATTTGGTCCAAGAATCATCCAAGTTGACCAAGTTCGTCCATTTTGGTCCTTCTTCGTTTCTACTAGCTTCAAAGTTGACCGAAGCCAAATGTCAAGCATAGATTGATGTAATATGACACATTAAACCATGTGGAGAAGTTTGAGACCAACGAAGAGAGATTTGGTCCAAGAATCATCCAAGTTGACCAAGTTCGTCCATTTTGGTCCTTCTTCGTTTCTACTAGCTTCAAAGTTGACCGAAGCCAAATGTCAAGCATAGATTGATGTAATATGACACATTAAACCATGTGGAGAAGTTTGAGACCAACGAAGAGAGATTTGGTCCAAGAATCATCCAAGTTGACCAAGTTCGTCCATTTTGGTCCTTCTTCGTTTCTACTAGCTTCAAAGTTGACCGAAGCCAAATGTCAAGCATAGATTGATGTAATATGACACATTAAACCATGTGGAGAAGTTTGAGACCAACGAAGAGAGATTTGGTCCAAGAATCATCCAAGTTGACCAAGTTCGTCCATTTTGGTCCTTCTTCGTTTCTACTAGCTTCAAAGTTGACCGAAGCCAAATGTCAAGCATAGATTGATGTAATATGACACATTAAACCATGTGGAGAAGTTTGAGACCAACGAAGAGAGATTTGGTCCAAGAATCATCCAAGTTGACCAAGTTCGTCCATTTTGGTCCTTCTTCGTTTCTACTAGCTTCAAAGTTGACCGAAGCCAAATGTCAAGCATAGATTGATGTAATATGACACATTAAACCATGTGGAGAAGTTTGAGACCAACGAAGAGAGATTTGGTCCAAGAATCATCCAAGTTGACCAAGTTCGTCCATTTTGGTCCTTCTTCGTTTCTACTAGCTTCAAAGTTGACCGAAGCCAAATGTCAAGCATAGATTGATGTAATATGACACATTAAACCATGTGGAGAAGTTTGAGACCAACGAAGAGAGATTTGGTCCAAGAATCATCCAAGTTGACCAAGTTCGTCCATTTTGGTCCTTCTTCGTTTCTACTAGCTTCAAAGTTGACCGAAGCCAAATGTCAAGCATAGATTGATGTAATATGACACATTAAACCATGTGGAGAAGTTTGAGACCAACGAAGAGAGATTTGGTCCAAGAATCATCCAAGTTGACCAAGTTCGTCCATTTTGGTCCTTCTTCGTTTCTACTAGCTTCAAAGTTGACCGAAGCCAAATGTCAAGCATAGATTGATGTAATATGACACATTAAACCATGTGGAGAAGTTTGAGACCAACGAAGAGAGATTTGGTCCAAGAATCATCCAAGTTGACCAAGTTCGTCCATTTTGGTCCTTCTTCGTTTCTACTAGCTTCAAAGTTGACCGAAGCCAAATGTCAAGCATAGATTGATGTAATATGACACATTAAACCATGTGGAGAAGTTTGAGACCAACGAAGAGAGATTTGGTCCAAGAATCATCCAAGTTGACCAAGTTCGTCCATTTTGGTCCTTCTTCGTTTCTACTAGCTTCAAAGTTGACCGAAGCCAAATGTCAAGCATAGATTGATGTAATATGACACATTAAACCATGTGGAGAAGTTTGAGACCAACGAAGAGAGATTTGGTCCAAGAATCATCCAAGTTGACCAAGTTCGTCCATTTTGGTCCTTCTTCGTTTCTACTAGCTTCAAAGTTGACCGAAGCCAAATGTCAAGCATAGATTGATGTAATATGACACATTAAACCATGTGGAGAAGTTTGAGACCAACGAAGAGAGATTTGGTCCAAGAATCATCCAAGTTGACCAAGTTCGTCCATTTTGGTCCTTCTTCGTTTCTACTAGCTTCAAAGTTGACCGAAGCCAAATGTCAAGCATAGATTGATGTAATATGACACATTAAACCATGTGGAGAAGTTTGAGACCAACGAAGAGAGATTTGGTCCAAGAATCATCCAAGTTGACCAAGTTCGTCCATTTTGGTCCTTCTTCGTTTCTACTAGCTTCAAAGTTGACCGAAGCCAAATGTCAAGCATAGATTGATGTAATATGACACATTAAACCATGTGGAGAAGTTTGAGACCAACGAAGAGAGATTTGGTCCAAGAATCATCCAAGTTGACCAAGTTCGTCCATTTTGGTCCTTCTTCGTTTCTACTAGCTTCAAAGTTGACCGAAGCCAAATGTCAAGCATAGATTGATGTAATATGACACATTAAACCATGTGGAGAAGTTTGAGACCAACGAAGAGAGATTTGGTCCAAGAATCATCCAAGTTGACCAAGTTCGTCCATTTTGGTCCTTCTTCGTTTCTACTAGCTTCAAAGTTGACCGAAGCCAAATGTCAAGCATAGATTGATGTAATATGACACATTAAACCATGTGGAGAAGTTTGAGACCAACGAAGAGAGATTTGGTCCAAGAATCATCCAAGTTGACCAAGTTCGTCCATTTTGGTCCTTCTTCGTTTCTACTAGCTTCAAAGTTGACCGAAGCCAAATGTCAAGCATAGATTGATGTAATATGACACATTAAACCATGTGGAGAAGTTTGAGACCAACGAAGAGAGATTTGGTCCAAGAATCATCCAAGTTGACCAAGTTCGTCCATTTTGGTCCTTCTTCGTTTCTACTAGCTTCAAAGTTGACCGAAGCCAAATGTCAAGCATAGATTGATGTAATATGACACAATAAACCATGTGGAGAAGTTTGAGACCAACGAAGAGAGATTTGGTCCAAGAATCATCCAAGTTGACCAAGTTCGTCCATTTTGGTCCTTCTTCGTTTCTACTAGCTTCAAAGTTGACCGAAGCCAAATGTCAAGCATAGATTGATGTAATATGACACATTAAACCATGTGGAGAAGTTTGAGACCAACGAAGAGAGATTTGGTCCAAGAATCATCCAAGTTGACCAAGTTCGTCCATTTTGGTCCTTCTTCGTTTCTACTAGCTTCAAAGTTGACCGAAGCCAAATGTCAAGCATAGATTGATGTAATATGACACATTAAACCATGTGGAGAAGTTTGAGACCAACGAAGAGAGATTTGGTCCAAGAATCATCCAAGTTGACCAAGTTCGTCCATTTTGGTCCTTCTTCGTTTCTACTAGCTTCAAAGTTGACCGAAGCCAAATGTCAAGCATAGATTGATGTAATATGACACATTAAACCATGTGGAGAAGTTTGAGACCAACGAAGAGAGATTTGGTCCAAGAATCATCCAAGTTGACCAAGTTCGTCCATTTTGGTCCTTCTTCGTTTCTACTAGCTTCAAAGTTGACCGAAGCCAAATGTCAAGCATAGATTGATGTAATATGACACATTAAACCATGTGGAGAAGTTTGAGACCAACGAAGAGAGATTTGGTCCAAGAATCATCCAAGTTGACCAAGTTCGTCCATTTTGGTCCTTCTTCGTTTCTACTAGCTTCAAAGTTGACCGAAGCCAAATGTCAAGCATAGATTGATGTAATATGACACATTAAACCATGTGGAGAAGTTTGAGACCAACGAAGAGAGATTTGGTCCAAGAATCATCCAAGTTGACCAAGTTCGTCCATTTTGGTCCTTCTTCGTTTCTACTAGCTTCAAAGTTGACCGAAGCCAAATGTCAAGCATAGATTGATGTAATATGACACAATAAACCATGTGGAGAAGTTTGAGACCAACGAAGAGAGATTTGGTCCAAGAATCATCCAAGTTGACCAAGTTCGTCCATTTTGGTCCTTCTTCGTTTCTACTAGCTTCAAAGTTGACCGAAGCCAAATGTCAAGCATAGATTGATGTAATATGACACATTAAACCATGTGGAGAAGTTTGAGACCAACGAAGAGAGATTTGGTCCAAGAATCATCCAAGTTGACCAAGTTCGTCCATTTTGGTCCTTCTTCGTTTCTACTAGCTTCAAAGTTGACCGAAGCCAAATGTCAAGCATAGATTGATGTAATATGACACATTAAACCATGTGGAGAAGTTTGAGACCAACGAAGAGAGATTTGGTCCAAGAATCATCCAAGTTGACCAAGTTCGTCCATTTTGGTCCTTCTTCGTTTCTACTAGCTTCAAAGTTGACCGAAGCCAAATGTCAAGCATAGATTGATGTAATATGACACATTAAACCATGTGGAGAAGTTTGAGACCAACGAAGAGAGATTTGGTCCAAGAATCATCCAAGTTGACCAAGTTCGTCCATTTTGGTCCTTCTTCGTTTCTACTAGCTTCAAAGTTGACCGAAGCCAAATGTCAAGCATAGATTGATGTAATATGACACATTAAACCATGTGGAGAAGTTTGAGACCAACGAAGAGAGATTTGGTCCAAGAATCATCCAAGTTGACCAAGTTCGTCCATTTTGGTCCTTCTTCGTTTCTACTAGCTTCAAAGTTGACCGAAGCCAAATGTCAAGCATAGATTGATGTAATATGACACATTAAACCATGTGGAGAAGTTTGAGACCAACGAAGAGAGATTTGGTCCAAGAATCATCCAAGTTGACCAAGTTCGTCCATTTTGGTCCTTCTTCGTTTCTACTAGCTTCAAAGTTGACCGAAGCCAAATGTCAAGCATAGATTGATGTAATATGACACATTAAACCATGTGGAGAAGTTTGAGACCAACGAAGAGAGATTTGGTCCAAGAATCATCCAAGTTGACCAAGTTCGTCCATTTTGGTCCTTCTTCGTTTCTACTAGCTTCAAAGTTGACCGAAGCCAAATGTCAAGCATAGATTGATGTAATATGACACATTAAACCATGTGGAGAAGTTTGAGACCAACGAAGAGAGATTTGGTCCAAGAATCATCCAAGTTGACCAAGTTCGTCCATTTTGGTCCTTCTTCGTTTCTACTAGCTTCAAAGTTGACCGAAGCCAAATGTCAAGCATAGATTGATGTAATATGACACATTAAACCATGTGGAGAAGTTTGAGACCAACGAAGAGAGATTTGGTCCAAGAATCATCCAAGTTGACCAAGTTCGTCCATTTTGGTCCTTCTTCGTTTCTACTAGCTTCAAAGTTGACCGAAGCCAAATGTCAAGCATAGATTGATGTAATATGACACATTAAACCATGTGGAGAAGTTTGAGACCAACGAAGAGAGATTTGGTCCAAGAATCATCCAAGTTGACCAAGTTCGTCCATTTTGGTCCTTCTTCGTTTCTACTAGCTTCAAAGTTGACCGAAGCCAAATGTCAAGCATAGATTGATGTAATATGACACATTAAACCATGTGGAGAAGTTTGAGACCAACGAAGAGAGATTTGGTCCAAGAATCATCCAAGTTGACCAAGTTCGTCCATTTTGGTCCTTCTTCGTTTCTACTAGCTTCAAAGTTGACCGAAGCCAAATGTCAAGCATAGATTGATGTAATATGACACATTAAACCATGTGGAGAAGTTTGAGACCAACGAAGAGAGATTTGGTCCAAGAATCATCCAAGTTGACCAAGTTCGTCCATTTTGGTCCTTCTTCGTTTCTACTAGCTTCAAAGTTGACCGAAGCCAAATGTCAAGCATAGATTGATGTAATATGACACATTAAACCATGTGGAGAAGTTTGAGACCAACGAAGAGAGATTTGGTCCAAGAATCATCCAAGTTGACCAAGTTCGTCCATTTTGGTCCTTCTTCGTTTCTACTAGCTTCAAAGTTGACCGAAGCCAAATGTCAAGCATAGATTGATGTAATATGACACATTAAACCATGTGGAGAAGTTTGAGACCAACGAAGAGAGATTTGGTCCAAGAATCATCCAAGTTGACCAAGTTCGTCCATTTTGGTCCTTCTTCGTTTCTACTAGCTTCAAAGTTGACCGAAGCCAAATGTCAAGCATAGATTGATGTAATATGACACAATAAACCATGTGGAGAAGTTTGAGACCAACGAAGAGAGATTTGGTCCAAGAATCATCCAAGTTGACCAAGTTCGTCCATTTTGGTCCTTCTTCGTTTCTACTAGCTTCAAAGTTGACCGAAGCCAAATGTCAAGCATAGATTGATGTAATATGACACATTAAACCATGTGGAGAAGTTTGAGACCAACGAAGAGAGATTTGGTCCAAGAATCATCCAAGTTGACCAAGTTCGTCCATTTTGGTCCTTCTTCGTTTCTACTAGCTTCAAAGTTGACCGAAGCCAAATGTCAAGCATAGATTGATGTAATATGACACATTAAACCATGTGGAGAAGTTTGAGACCAACGAAGAGAGATTTGGTCCAAGAATCATCCAAGTTGACCAAGTTCGTCCATTTTGGTCCTTCTTCGTTTCTACTAGCTTCAAAGTTGACCGAAGCCAAATGTCAAGCATAGATTGATGTAATATGACACATTAAACCATGTGGAGAAGTTTGAGACCAACGAAGAGAGATTTGGTCCAAGAATCATCCAAGTTGACCAAGTTCGTCCATTTTGGTCCTTCTTCGTTTCTACTAGCTTCAAAGTTGACCGAAGCCAAATGTCAAGCATAGATTGATGTAATATGACACATTAAACCATGTGGAGAAGTTTGAGACCAACGAAGAGAGATTTGGTCCAAGAATCATCCAAGTTGACCAAGTTCGTCCATTTTGGTCCTTCTTCGTTTCTACTAGCTTCAAAGTTGACCGAAGCCAAATGTCAAGCATAGATTGATGTAATATGACACATTAAACCATGTGGAGAAGTTTGAGACCAACGAAGAGAGATTTGGTCCAAGAATCATCCAAGTTGACCAAGTTCGTCCATTTTGGTCCTTCTTCGTTTCTACTAGCTTCAAAGTTGACCGAAGCCAAATGTCAAGCATAGATTGATGTAATATGACACATTAAACCATGTGGAGAAGTTTGAGACCAACGAAGAGAGATTTGGTCCAAGAATCATCCAAGTTGACCAAGTTCGTCCATTTTGGTCCTTCTTCGTTTCTACTAGCTTCAAAGTTGACCGAAGCCAAATGTCAAGCATAGATTGATGTAATATGACACATTAAACCATGTGGAGAAGTTTGAGACCAACGAAGAGAGATTTGGTCCAAGAATCATCCAAGTTGACCAAGTTCGTCCATTTTGGTCCTTCTTCGTTTCTACTAGCTTCAAAGTTGACCGAAGCCAAATGTCAAGCATAGATTGATGTAATATGACACATTAAACCATGTGGAGAAGTTTGAGACCAACGAAGAGAGATTTGGTCCAAGAATCATCCAAGTTGACCAAGTTCGTCCATTTTGGTCCTTCTTCGTTTCTACTAGCTTCAAAGTTGACCGAAGCCAAATGTCAAGCATAGATTGATGTAATATGACACATTAAACCATGTGGAGAAGTTTGAGACCAACGAAGAGAGATTTGGTCCAAGAATCATCCAAGTTGACCAAGTTCGTCCATTTTGGTCCTTCTTCGTTTCTACTAGCTTCAAAGTTGACCGAAGCCAAATGTCAAGCATAGATTGATGTAATATGACACATTAAACCATGTGGAGAAGTTTGAGACCAACGAAGAGAGATTTGGTCCAAGAATCATCCAAGTTGACCAAGTTCGTCCATTTTGGTCCTTCTTCGTTTCTACTAGCTTCAAAGTTGACCGAAGCCAAATGTCAAGCATAGATTGATGTAATATGACACATTAAACCATGTGGAGAAGTTTGAGACCAACGAAGAGAGATTTGGTCCAAGAATCATCCAAGTTGACCAAGTTCGTCCATTTTGGTCCTTCTTCGTTTCTACTAGCTTCAAAGTTGACCGAAGCCAAATGTCAAGCATAGATTGATGTAATATGACACATTAAACCATGTGGAGAAGTTTGAGACCAACGAAGAGAGATTTGGTCCAAGAATCATCCAAGTTGACCAAGTTCGTCCATTTTGGTCCTTCTTCGTTTCTACTAGCTTCAAAGTTGACCGAAGCCAAATGTCAAGCATAGATTGATGTAATATGACACATTAAACCATGTGGAGAAGTTTGAGACCAACGAAGAGAGATTTGGTCCAAGAATCATCCAAGTTGACCAAGTTCGTCCATTTTGGTCCTTCTTCGTTTCTACTAGCTTCAAAGTTGACCGAAGCCAAATGTCAAGCATAGATTGATGTAATATGACACATTAAACCATGTGGAGAAGTTTGAGACCAACGAAGAGAGATTTGGTCCAAGAATCATCCAAGTTGACCAAGTTCGTCCATTTTGGTCCTTCTTCGTTTCTACTAGCTTCAAAGTTGACCGAAGCCAAATGTCAAGCATAGATTGATGTAATATGACACATTAAACCATGTGGAGAAGTTTGAGACCAACGAAGAGAGATTTGGTCCAAGAATCATCCAAGTTGACCAAGTTCGTCCATTTTGGTCCTTCTTCGTTTCTACTAGCTTCAAAGTTGACCGAAGCCAAATGTCAAGCATAGATTGATGTAATATGACACATTAAACCATGTGGAGAAGTTTGAGACCAACGAAGAGAGATTTGGTCCAAGAATCATCCAAGTTGACCAAGTTCGTCCATTTTGGTCCTTCTTCGTTTCTACTAGCTTCAAAGTTGACCGAAGCCAAATGTCAAGCATAGATTGATGTAATATGACACATTAAACCATGTGGAGAAGTTTGAGACCAACGAAGAGAGATTTGGTCCAAGAATCATCCAAGTTGACCAAGTTCGTCCATTTTGGTCCTTCTTCGTTTCTACTAGCTTCAAAGTTGACCGAAGCCAAATGTCAAGCATAGATTGATGTAATATGACACATTAAACCATGTGGAGAAGTTTGAGACCAACGAAGAGAGATTTGGTCCAAGAATCATCCAAGTTGACCAAGTTCGTCCATTTTGGTCCTTCTTCGTTTCTACTAGCTTCAAAGTTGACCGAAGCCAAATGTCAAGCATAGATTGATGTAATATGACACATTAAACCATGTGGAGAAGTTTGAGACCAACGAAGAGAGATTTGGTCCAAGAATCATCCAAGTTGACCAAGTTCGTCCATTTTGGTCCTTCTTCGTTTCTACTAGCTTCAAAGTTGACCGAAGCCAAATGTCAAGCATAGATTGATGTAATATGACACATTAAACCATGTGGAGAAGTTTGAGACCAACGAAGAGAGATTTGGTCCAAGAATCATCCAAGTTGACCAAGTTCGTCCATTTTGGTCCTTCTTCGTTTCTACTAGCTTCAAAGTTGACCGAAGCCAAATGTCAAGCATAGATTGATGTAATATGACACATTAAACCATGTGGAGAAGTTTGAGACCAACGAAGAGAGATTTGGTCCAAGAATCATCCAAGTTGACCAAGTTCGTCCATTTTGGTCCTTCTTCGTTTCTACTAGCTTCAAAGTTGACCGAAGCCAAATGTCAAGCATAGATTGATGTAATATGACACATTAAACCATGTGGAGAAGTTTGAGACCAACGAAGAGAGATTTGGTCCAAGAATCATCCAAGTTGACCAAGTTCGTCCATTTTGGTCCTTCTTCGTTTCTACTAGCTTCAAAGTTGACCGAAGCCAAATGTCAAGCATAGATTGATGTAATATGACACATTAAACCATGTGGAGAAGTTTGAGACCAACGAAGAGAGATTTGGTCCAAGAATCATCCAAGTTGACCAAGTTCGTCCATTTTGGTCCTTCTTCGTTTCTACTAGCTTCAAAGTTGACCGAAGCCAAATGTCAAGCATAGATTGATGTAATATGACACAATAAACCATGTGGAGAAGTTTGAGACCAACGAAGAGAGATTTGGTCCAAGAATCATCCAAGTTGACCAAGTTCGTCCATTTTGGTCCTTCTTCGTTTCTACTAGCTTCAAAGTTGACCGAAGCCAAATGTCAAGCATAGATTGATGTAATATGACACATTAAACCATGTGGAGAAGTTTGAGACCAACGAAGAGAGATTTGGTCCAAGAATCATCCAAGTTGACCAAGTTCGTCCATTTTGGTCCTTCTTCGTTTCTACTAGCTTCAAAGTTGACCGAAGCCAAATGTCAAGCATAGATTGATGTAATATGACACAATAAACCATGTGGAGAAGTTTGAGACCAACGAAGAGAGATTTGGTCCAAGAATCATCCAAGTTGACCAAGTTCGTCCATTTTGGTCCTTCTTCGTTTCTACTAGCTTCAAAGTTGACCGAAGCCAAATGTCAAGCATAGATTGATGTAATATGACACATTAAACCATGTGGAGAAGTTTGAGACCAACGAAGAGAGATTTGGTCCAAGAATCATCCAAGTTGACCAAGTTCGTCCATTTTGGTCCTTCTTCGTTTCTACTAGCTTCAAAGTTGACCGAAGCCAAATGTCAAGCATAGATTGATGTAATATGACACATTAAACCATGTGGAGAAGTTTGAGACCAACGAAGAGAGATTTGGTCCAAGAATCATCCAAGTTGACCAAGTTCGTCCATTTTGGTCCTTCTTCGTTTCTACTAGCTTCAAAGTTGACCGAAGCCAAATGTCAAGCATAGATTGATGTAATATGACACATTAAACCATGTGGAGAAGTTTGAGACCAACGAAGAGAGATTTGGTCCAAGAATCATCCAAGTTGACCAAGTTCGTCCATTTTGGTCCTTCTTCGTTTCTACTAGCTTCAAAGTTGACCGAAGCCAAATGTCAAGCATAGATTGATGTAATATGACACAATAAACCATGTGGAGAAGTTTGAGACCAACGAAGAGAGATTTGGTCCAAGAATCATCCAAGTTGACCAAGTTCGTCCATTTTGGTCCTTCTTCGTTTCTACTAGCTTCAAAGTTGACCGAAGCCAAATGTCAAGCATAGATTGATGTAATATGACACATTAAACCATGTGGAGAAGTTTGAGACCAACGAAGAGAGATTTGGTCCAAGAATCATCCAAGTTGACCAAGTTCGTCCATTTTGGTCCTTCTTCGTTTCTACTAGCTTCAAAGTTGACCGAAGCCAAATGTCAAGCATAGATTGATGTAATATGACACATTAAACCATGTGGAGAAGTTTGAGACCAACGAAGAGAGATTTGGTCCAAGAATCATCCAAGTTGACCAAGTTCGTCCATTTTGGTCCTTCTTCGTTTCTACTAGCTTCAAAGTTGACCGAAGCCAAATGTCAAGCATAGATTGATGTAATATGACACATTAAACCATGTGGAGAAGTTTGAGACCAACGAAGAGAGATTTGGTCCAAGAATCATCCAAGTTGACCAAGTTCGTCCATTTTGGTCCTTCTTCGTTTCTACTAGCTTCAAAGTTGACCGAAGCCAAATGTCAAGCATAGATTGATGTAATATGACACATTAAACCATGTGGAGAAGTTTGAGACCAACGAAGAGAGATTTGGTCCAAGAATCATCCAAGTTGACCAAGTTCGTCCATTTTGGTCCTTCTTCGTTTCTACTAGCTTCAAAGTTGACCGAAGCCAAATGTCAAGCATAGATTGATGTAATATGACACATTAAACCATGTGGAGAAGTTTGAGACCAACGAAGAGAGATTTGGTCCAAGAATCATCCAAGTTGACCAAGTTCGTCCATTTTGGTCCTTCTTCGTTTCTACTAGCTTCAAAGTTGACCGAAGCCAAATGTCAAGCATAGATTGATGTAATATGACACATTAAACCATGTGGAGAAGTTTGAGACCAACGAAGAGAGATTTGGTCCAAGAATCATCCAAGTTGACCAAGTTCGTCCATTTTGGTCCTTCTTCGTTTCTACTAGCTTCAAAGTTGACCGAAGCCAAATGTCAAGCATAGATTGATGTAATATGACACATTAAACCATGTGGAGAAGTTTGAGACCAACGAAGAGAGATTTGGTCCAAGAATCATCCAAGTTGACCAAGTTCGTCCATTTTGGTCCTTCTTCGTTTCTACTAGCTTCAAAGTTGACCGAAGCCAAATGTCAAGCATAGATTGATGTAATATGACACAATAAACCATGTGGAGAAGTTTGAGACCAACGAAGAGAGATTTGGTCCAAGAATCATCCAAGTTGACCAAGTTCGTCCATTTTGGTCCTTCTTCGTTTCTACTAGCTTCAAAGTTGACCGAAGCCAAATGTCAAGCATAGATTGATGTAATATGACACATTAAACCATGTGGAGAAGTTTGAGACCAACGAAGAGAGATTTGGTCCAAGAATCATCCAAGTTGACCAAGTTCGTCCATTTTGGTCCTTCTTCGTTTCTACTAGCTTCAAAGTTGACCGAAGCCAAATGTCAAGCATAGATTGATGTAATATGACACATTAAACCATGTGGAGAAGTTTGAGACCAACGAAGAGAGATTTGGTCCAAGAATCATCCAAGTTGACCAAGTTCGTCCATTTTGGTCCTTCTTCGTTTCTACTAGCTTCAAAGTTGACCGAAGCCAAATGTCAAGCATAGATTGATGTAATATGACACATTAAACCATGTGGAGAAGTTTGAGACCAACGAAGAGAGATTTGGTCCAAGAATCATCCAAGTTGACCAAGTTCGTCCATTTTGGTCCTTCTTCGTTTCTACTAGCTTCAAAGTTGACCGAAGCCAAATGTCAAGCATAGATTGATGTAATATGACACATTAAACCATGTGGAGAAGTTTGAGACCAACGAAGAGAGATTTGGTCCAAGAATCATCCAAGTTGACCAAGTTCGTCCATTTTGGTCCTTCTTCGTTTCTACTAGCTTCAAAGTTGACCGAAGCCAAATGTCAAGCATAGATTGATGTAATATGACACATTAAACCATGTGGAGAAGTTTGAGACCAACGAAGAGAGATTTGGTCCAAGAATCATCCAAGTTGACCAAGTTCGTCCATTTTGGTCCTTCTTCGTTTCTACTAGCTTCAAAGTTGACCGAAGCCAAATGTCAAGCATAGATTGATGTAATATGACACATTAAACCATGTGGAGAAGTTTGAGACCAACGAAGAGAGATTTGGTCCAAGAATCATCCAAGTTGACCAAGTTCGTCCATTTTGGTCCTTCTTCGTTTCTACTAGCTTCAAAGTTGACCGAAGCCAAATGTCAAGCATAGATTGATGTAATATGACACATTAAACCATGTGGAGAAGTTTGAGACCAACGAAGAGAGATTTGGTCCAAGAATCATCCAAGTTGACCAAGTTCGTCCATTTTGGTCCTTCTTCGTTTCTACTAGCTTCAAAGTTGACCGAAGCCAAATGTCAAGCATAGATTGATGTAATATGACACATTAAACCATGTGGAGAAGTTTGAGACCAACGAAGAGAGATTTGGTCCAAGAATCATCCAAGTTGACCAAGTTCGTCCATTTTGGTCCTTCTTCGTTTCTACTAGCTTCAAAGTTGACCGAAGCCAAATGTCAAGCATAGATTGATGTAATATGACACATTAAACCATGTGGAGAAGTTTGAGACCAACGAAGAGAGATTTGGTCCAAGAATCATCCAAGTTGACCAAGTTCGTCCATTTTGGTCCTTCTTCGTTTCTACTAGCTTCAAAGTTGACCGAAGCCAAATGTCAAGCATAGATTGATGTAATATGACACAATAAACCATGTGGAGAAGTTTGAGACCAACGAAGAGAGATTTGGTCCAAGAATCATCCAAGTTGACCAAGTTCGTCCATTTTGGTCCTTCTTCGTTTCTACTAGCTTCAAAGTTGACCGAAGCCAAATGTCAAGCATAGATTGATGTAATATGACACATTAAACCATGTGGAGAAGTTTGAGACCAACGAAGAGAGATTTGGTCCAAGAATCATCCAAGTTGACCAAGTTCGTCCATTTTGGTCCTTCTTCGTTTCTACTAGCTTCAAAGTTGACCGAAGCCAAATGTCAAGCATAGATTGATGTAATATGACACATTAAACCATGTGGAGAAGTTTGAGACCAACGAAGAGAGATTTGGTCCAAGAATCATCCAAGTTGACCAAGTTCGTCCATTTTGGTCCTTCTTCGTTTCTACTAGCTTCAAAGTTGACCGAAGCCAAATGTCAAGCATAGATTGATGTAATATGACACATTAAACCATGTGGAGAAGTTTGAGACCAACGAAGAGAGATTTGGTCCAAGAATCATCCAAGTTGACCAAGTTCGTCCATTTTGGTCCTTCTTCGTTTCTACTAGCTTCAAAGTTGACCGAAGCCAAATGTCAAGCATAGATTGATGTAATATGACACATTAAACCATGTGGAGAAGTTTGAGACCAACGAAGAGAGATTTGGTCCAAGAATCATCCAAGTTGACCAAGTTCGTCCATTTTGGTCCTTCTTCGTTTCTACTAGCTTCAAAGTTGACCGAAGCCAAATGTCAAGCATAGATTGATGTAATATGACACATTAAACCATGTGGAGAAGTTTGAGACCAACGAAGAGAGATTTGGTCCAAGAATCATCCAAGTTGACCAAGTTCGTCCATTTTGGTCCTTCTTCGTTTCTACTAGCTTCAAAGTTGACCGAAGCCAAATGTCAAGCATAGATTGATGTAATATGACACATTAAACCATGTGGAGAAGTTTGAGACCAACGAAGAGAGATTTGGTCCAAGAATCATCCAAGTTGACCAAGTTCGTCCATTTTGGTCCTTCTTCGTTTCTACTAGCTTCAAAGTTGACCGAAGCCAAATGTCAAGCATAGATTGATGTA
Organism: Bauhinia variegata; assembly: GCA_022379115.2. Classification (NCBI taxonomy): domain Eukaryota; kingdom Viridiplantae; phylum Streptophyta; class Magnoliopsida; order Fabales; family Fabaceae; genus Bauhinia; species Bauhinia variegata. Next base: position 28,614 of record JAKRYI020000117.1, on the reverse strand, counting down.
ATATGACACATTAAACCATGTGGAGAAGTTTGAGACCAACGAAGAGAGATTTGGTCCAAGAATCATCCAAGTTGACCAAGTTCGTCCATTTTGGTCCTTCTTCGTTTCTACTAGCTTCAAAGTTGACCGAAGCCAAATGTCAAGCATAGATTGATGTAATATGACACATAAACCATGTGGAGAAGTTTGAGACCAACGAAGAGAGATTTGGTCCAAGAATCATCCAAGTTGACCAAGTTCGTCCATTTTGGTCCTTCTTCGTTTCTACTAGCTTCAAAGTTGACCGAAGCCAAATGTCAAGCATAGATTGATGTAATATGACACATTAAACCATGTGGAGAAGTTTGAGACCAACGAAGAGAGATTTGGTCCAAGAATCATCCAAGTTGACCAAGTTCGTCCATTTTGGTCCTTCTTCGTTTCTACTAGCTTCAAAGTTGACCGAAGCCAAATGTCAAGCATAGATTGATGTAATATGACACATTAAACCATGTGGAGAAGTTTGAGACCAACGAAGAGAGATTTGGTCCAAGAATCATCCAAGTTGACCAAGTTCGTCCATTTTGGTCCTTCTTCGTTTCTACTAGCTTCAAAGTTGACCGAAGCCAAATGTCAAGCATAGATTGATGTAATATGACACATTAAACCATGTGGAGAAGTTTGAGACCAACGAAGAGAGATTTGGTCCAAGAATCATCCAAGTTGACCAAGTTCGTCCATTTTGGTCCTTCTTCGTTTCTACTAGCTTCAAAGTTGACCGAAGCCAAATGTCAAGCATAGATTGATGTAATATGACACATTAAACCATGTGGAGAAGTTTGAGACCAACGAAGAGAGATTTGGTCCAAGAATCATCCAAGTTGACCAAGTTCGTCCATTTTGGTCCTTCTTCGTTTCTACTAGCTTCAAAGTTGACCGAAGCCAAATGTCAAGCATAGATTGATGTAATATGACACATTAAACCATGTGGAGAAGTTTGAGACCAACGAAGAGAGATTTGGTCCAAGAATCATCCAAGTTGACCAAGTTCGTCCATTTTGGTCCTTCTTCGTTTCTACTAGCTTCAAAGTTGACCGAAGCCAAATGTCAAGCATAGATTGATGTAATATGACACATTAAACCATGTGGAGAAGTTTGAGACCAACGAAGAGAGATTTGGTCCAAGAATCATCCAAGTTGACCAAGTTCGTCCATTTTGGTCCTTCTTCGTTTCTACTAGCTTCAAAGTTGACCGAAGCCAAATGTCAAGCATAGATTGATGTAATATGACACATTAAACCATGTGGAGAAGTTTGAGACCAACGAAGAGAGATTTGGTCCAAGAATCATCCAAGTTGACCAAGTTCGTCCATTTTGGTCCTTCTTCGTTTCTACTAGCTTCAAAGTTGACCGAAGCCAAATGTCAAGCAAAGATTGATGTAATATGACACAATAAACCATGTGGAGAAGTTTGAGACCAACGAAGAGAGATTTGGTCCAAGAATCATCCAAGTTGACCAAGTTCGTCCATTTTGGTCCTTCTTCGTTTCTACTAGCTTCAAAGTTGACCGAAGCCAAATGTCAAGCATAGATTGATGTAATATGACACATTAAACCATGTGGAGAAGTTTGAGACCAACGAAGAGAGATTTGGTCCAAGAATCATCCAAGTTGACCAAGTTCGTCCATTTTGGTCCTTCTTCGTTTCTACTAGCTTCAAAGTTGACCGAAGCCAAATGTCAAGCATAGATTGATGTAATATGACACATTAAACCATGTGGAGAAGTTTGAGACCAACGAAGAGAGATTTGGTCCAAGAATCATCCAAGTTGACCAAGTTCGTCCATTTTGGTCCTTCTTCGTTTCTACTAGCTTCAAAGTTGACCGAAGCCAAATGTCAAGCAAAGATTGATGTAATATGACACAATAAACCATGTGGAGAAGTTTGAGACCAACGAAGAGAGATTTGGTCCAAGAATCATCCAAGTTGACCAAGTTCGTCCATTTTGGTCCTTCTTCGTTTCTACTAGCTTCAAAGTTGACCGAAGCCAAATGTCAAGCATAGATTGATGTAATATGACACATTAAACCATGTGGAGAAGTTTGAGACCAACGAAGAGAGATTTGGTCCAAGAATCATCCAAGTTGACCAAGTTCGTCCATTTTGGTCCTTCTTCGTTTCTACTAGCTTCAAAGTTGACCGAAGCCAAATGTCAAGCATAGATTGATGTAATATGACACATTAAACCATGTGGAGAAGTTTGAGACCAACGAAGAGAGATTTGGTCCAAGAATCATCCAAGTTGACCAAGTTCGTCCATTTTGGTCCTTCTTCGTTTCTACTAGCTTCAAAGTTGACCGAAGCCAAATGTCAAGCATAGATTGATGTAATATGACACATAAACCATGTGGAGAAGTTTGAGACCAACGAAGAGAGATTTGGTCCAAGAATCATCCAAGTTGACCAAGTTCGTCCATTTTGGTCCTTCTTCGTTTCTACTAGCTTCAAAGTTGACCGAAGCCAAATGTCAAGCATAGATTGATGTAATATGACACATTAAACCATGTGGAGAAGTTTGAGACCAACGAAGAGAGATTTGGTCCAAGAATCATCCAAGTTGACCAAGTTCGTCCATTTTGGTCCTTCTTCGTTTCTACTAGCTTCAAAGTTGACCGAAGCCAAATGTCAAGCAAAGATTGATGTAATATGACACAATAAACCATGTGGAGAAGTTTGAGACCAACGAAGAGAGATTTGGTCCAAGAATCATCCAAGTTGACCAAGTTCGTCCATTTTGGTCCTTCTTCGTTTCTACTAGCTTCAAAGTTGACCGAAGCCAAATGTCAAGCATAGATTGATGTAATATGACACATTAAACCATGTGGAGAAGTTTGAGACCAACGAAGAGAGATTTGGTCCAAGAATCATCCAAGTTGACCAAGTTCGTCCATTTTGGTCCTTCTTCGTTTCTACTAGCTTCAAAGTTGACCGAAGCCAAATGTCAAGCATAGATTGATGTAATATGACACATTAAACCATGTGGAGAAGTTTGAGACCAACGAAGAGAGATTTGGTCCAAGAATCATCCAAGTTGACCAAGTTCGTCCATTTTGGTCCTTCTTCGTTTCTACTAGCTTCAAAGTTGACCGAAGCCAAATGTCAAGCAAAGATTGATGTAATATGACACAATAAACCATGTGGAGAAGTTTGAGACCAACGAAGAGAGATTTGGTCCAAGAATCATCCAAGTTGACCAAGTTCGTCCATTTTGGTCCTTCTTCGTTTCTACTAGCTTCAAAGTTGACCGAAGCCAAATGTCAAGCATAGATTGATGTAATATGACACATTAAACCATGTGGAGAAGTTTGAGACCAACGAAGAGAGATTTGGTCCAAGAATCATCCAAGTTGACCAAGTTCGTCCATTTTGGTCCTTCTTCGTTTCTACTAGCTTCAAAGTTGACCGAAGCCAAATGTCAAGCATAGATTGATGTAATATGACACATTAAACCATGTGGAGAAGTTTGAGACCAACGAAGAGAGATTTGGTCCAAGAATCATCCAAGTTGACCAAGTTCGTCCATTTTGGTCCTTCTTCGTTTCTACTAGCTTCAAAGTTGACCGAAGCCAAATGTCAAGCAAAGATTGATGTAATATGACACAATAAACCATGTGGAGAAGTTTGAGACCAACGAAGAGAGATTTGGTCCAAGAATCATCCAAGTTGACCAAGTTCGTCCATTTTGGTCCTTCTTCGTTTCTACTAGCTTCAAAGTTGACCGAAGCCAAATGTCAAGCATAGATTGATGTAATATGACACATTAAACCATGTGGAGAAGTTTGAGACCAACGAAGAGAGATTTGGTCCAAGAATCATCCAAGTTGACCAAGTTCGTCCATTTTGGTCCTTCTTCGTTTCTACTAGCTTCAAAGTTGACCGAAGCCAAATGTCAAGCAAAGATTGATGTAATATGACACAATAAACCATGTGGAGAAGTTTGAGACCAACGAAGAGAGATTTGGTCCAAGAATCATCCAAGTTGACCAAGTTCGTCCATTTTGGTCCTTCTTCGTTTCTACTAGCTTCAAAGTTGACCGAAGCCAAATGTCAAGCATAGATTGATGTAATATGACACATTAAACCATGTGGAGAAGTTTGAGACCAACGAAGAGAGATTTGGTCCAAGAATCATCCAAGTTGACCAAGTTCGTCCATTTTGGTCCTTCTTCGTTTCTACTAGCTTCAAAGTTGACCGAAGCCAAATGTCAAGCAAAGATTGATGTAATATGACACAATAAACCATGTGGAGAAGTTTGAGACCAACGAAGAGAGATTTGGTCCAAGAATCATCCAAGTTGACCAAGTTCGTCCATTTTGGTCCTTCTTCGTTTCTACTAGCTTCAAAGTTGACCGAAGCCAAATGTCAAGCATAGATTGATGTAATATGACACAATAAACCATGTGGAGAAGTTTGAGACCAACGAAGAGAGATTTGGTCCAAGAATCATCCAAGTTGACCAAGTTCGTCCATTTTGGTCCTTCTTCGTTTCTACTAGCTTCAAAGTTGACCGAAGCCAAATGTCAAGCATAGATTGATGTAATATGACACATTAAACCATGTGGAGAAGTTTGAGACCAACGAAGAGAGATTTGGTCCAAGAATCATCCAAGTTGACCAAGTTCGTCCATTTTGGTCCTTCTTCGTTTCTACTAGCTTCAAAGTTGACCGAAGCCAAATGTCAAGCATAGATTGATGTAATATGACACATTAAACCATGTGGAGAAGTTTGAGACCAACGAAGAGAGATTTGGTCCAAGAATCATCCAAGTTGACCAAGTTCGTCCATTTTGGTCCTTCTTCGTTTCTACTAGCTTCAAAGTTGACCGAAGCCAAATGTCAAGCATAGATTGATGTAATATGACACATTAAACCATGTGGAGAAGTTTGAGACCAACGAAGAGAGATTTGGTCCAAGAATCATCCAAGTTGACCAAGTTCGTCCATTTTGGTCCTTCTTCGTTTCTACTAGCTTCAAAGTTGACCGAAGCCAAATGTCAAGCATAGATTGATGTAATATGACACATTAAACCATGTGGAGAAGTTTGAGACCAACGAAGAGAGATTTGGTCCAAGAATCATCCAAGTTGACCAAGTTCGTCCATTTTGGTCCTTCTTCGTTTCTACTAGCTTCAAAGTTGACCGAAGCCAAATGTCAAGCATAGATTGATGTAATATGACACATTAAACCATGTGGAGAAGTTTGAGACCAACGAAGAGAGATTTGGTCCAAGAATCATCCAAGTTGACCAAGTTCGTCCATTTTGGTCCTTCTTCGTTTCTACTAGCTTCAAAGTTGACCGAAGCCAAATGTCAAGCATAGATTGATGTAATATGACACATTAAACCATGTGGAGAAGTTTGAGACCAACGAAGAGAGATTTGGTCCAAGAATCATCCAAGTTGACCAAGTTCGTCCATTTTGGTCCTTCTTCGTTTCTACTAGCTTCAAAGTTGACCGAAGCCAAATGTCAAGCAAAGATTGATGTAATATGACACAATAAACCATGTGGAGAAGTTTGAGACCAACGAAGAGAGATTTGGTCCAAGAATCATCCAAGTTGACCAAGTTCGTCCATTTTGGTCCTTCTTCGTTTCTACTAGCTTCAAAGTTGACCGAAGCCAAATGTCAAGCATAGATTGATGTAATATGACACATTAAACCATGTGGAGAAGTTTGAGACCAACGAAGAGAGATTTGGTCCAAGAATCATCCAAGTTGACCAAGTTCGTCCATTTTGGTCCTTCTTCGTTTCTACTAGCTTCAAAGTTGACCGAAGCCAAATGTCAAGCATAGATTGATGTAATATGACACATTAAACCATGTGGAGAAGTTTGAGACCAACGAAGAGAGATTTGGTCCAAGAATCATCCAAGTTGACCAAGTTCGTCCATTTTGGTCCTTCTTCGTTTCTACTAGCTTCAAAGTTGACCGAAGCCAAATGTCAAGCAAAGATTGATGTAATATGACACAATAAACCATGTGGAGAAGTTTGAGACCAACGAAGAGAGATTTGGTCCAAGAATCATCCAAGTTGACCAAGTTCGTCCATTTTGGTCCTTTTTCGTTTCTACTAGCTTCAAAGTTGACCGAAGCCAAATGTCAAGCATAGATTGATGTAATATGACACATTAAACCATGTGGAGAAGTTTGAGACCAACGAAGAGAGATTTGGTCCAAGAATCATCCAAGTTGACCAAGTTCGTCCATTTTGGTCCTTCTTCGTTTCTACTAGCTTCAAAGTTGACCGAAGCCAAATGTCAAGCATAGATTGATGTAATATGACACATTAAACCATGTGGAGAAGTTTGAGACCAACGAAGAGAGATTTGGTCCAAGAATCATCCAAGTCGACCAAGTTCGTCCATTTTGGTCCTTCTTCGTTTCTACTAGCTTCAAAGTTGACCGAAGCCAAATGTCATGCAAAGATTGATGTAATATGACACAATAAACCATGTGGAGAAGTTTGAGACCAACGAAGAGAGATTTGGTCCAAGAATCATCCAAGTTGACCAAGTTCGTCCATTTTGGTCCTTCTTCGTTTCTACTAGCTTCAAAGTTGACCGAAGCCAAATGTCAAGCATAGATTGATGTAATATGACACATTAAACCATGTGGAGAAGTTTGAGACCAACGAAGAGAGATTTGGTCCAAGAATCATCCAAGTTGACCAAGTTCGTCCATTTTGGTCCTTCTTCGTTTCTACTAGCTTCAAAGTTGACCGAAGCCAAATGTCAAGCATAGATTGATGTAATATGACACATTAAACCATGTGGAGAAGTTTGAGACCAACGAAGAGAGATTTGGTCCAAGAATCATCCAAGTTGACCAAGTTCGTCCATTTTGGTCCTTCTTCGTTTCTACTAGCTTCAAAGTTGACCGAAGCCAAATGTCATGCAAAGATTGATGTAATATGACACAATAAACCATGTGGAGAAGTTTGAGACCAACGAAGAGAGATTTGGTCCAAGAATCATCCAAGTTGACCAAGTTCGTCCATTTTGGTCCTTCTTCGTTTCTACTAGCTTCAAAGTTGACCGAAGCCAAATGTCAAGCATAGATTGATGTAATATGACACATTAAACCATGTGGAGAAGTTTGAGACCAACGAAGAGAGATTTGGTCCAAGAATCATCCAAGTTGACCAAGTTCGTCCATTTTGGTCCTTCTTCGTTTCTACTAGCTTCAAAGTTGACCGAAGCCAAATGTCAAGCAAAGATTGATGTAATATGACACAATAAACCATGTGGAGAAGTTTGAGACCAACGAAGAGAGATTTGGTCCAAGAATCATCCAAGTTGACCAAGTTCGTCCATTTTGGTCCTTCTTCGTTTCTACTAGCTTCAAAGTTGACCGAAGCCAAATGTCAAGCATAGATTGATGTAATATGACACATAAACCATGTGGAGAAGTTTGAGACCAACGAAGAGAGATTTGGTCCAAGAATCATCCAAGTTGACCAAGTTCGTCCATTTTGGTCCTTCTTCGTTTCTACTAGCTTCAAAGTTGACCGAAGCCAAATGTCAAGCATAGATTGATGTAATATGACACATTAAACCATGTGGAGAAGTTTGAGACCAACGAAGAGAGATTTGGTCCAAGAATCATCCAAGTTGACCAAGTTCGTCCATTTTGGTCCTTCTTCGTTTCTACTAGCTTCAAAGTTGACCGAAGCCAAATGTCAAGCATAGATTGATGTAATATGACACATTAAACCATGTGGAGAAGTTTGAGACCAACGAAGAGAGATTTGGTCCAAGAATCATCCAAGTTGACCAAGTTCGTCCATTTTGGTCCTTCTTCGTTTCTACTAGCTTCAAAGTTGACCGAAGCCAAATGTCAAGCAAAGATTAATGTAATATGACACAATAAACCATGTGGAGAAGTTTGAGACCAACGAAGAGAGATTTGGTCCAAGAATCATCCAAGTTGACCAAGTTCGTCCATTTTGGTCCTTCTTCGTTTCTACTAGCTTCAAAGTTGACCGAAGCCAAATGTCAAGCATAGATTGATGTAATATGACACATTAAACCATGTGGAGAAGTTTGAGACCAACGAAGAGAGATTTGGTCCAAGAATCATCCAAGTTGACCAAGTTCGTCCATTTTGGTCCTTCTTCGTTTCTACTAGCTTCAAAGTTGACCGAAGCCAAATGTCAAGCATAGATTGATGTAATATGACACATTAAACCATGTGGAGAAGTTTGAGACCAACGAAGAGAGATTTGGTCCAAGAATCATCCAAGTTACCAAGTTCGTCCATTTTGGTCCTTCTTCGTTTCTACTAGCTTCAAAGTTGACCGAAGCCAAATGTCAAGCAAGATTAATGTAATATGACACATTAAACCATGTGGAGAAGTTTGAGACCAACGAAGAGAGATTTGGTCCAAGAATCATCCAAGTCGACCAAGTTCGTCCATTTTGGTCCTTCTTCGTTTCTACTAGCTTCAAAGTTGACCGAAGCCAAATGTCAAGCAAGATTGATGTAATATGACACAATAAACCATGTGGAGAAGTTTGAGACCAACGAAGAGAGATTTGGTCCAAGAATCATCCAAGTTGACCAAGTTCGTCCATTTTGGTCCTTCTTCGTTTCTACTAGCTTCAAAGTTGACCGAAGCCAAATGTCAAGCATAGATTGATGTAATATGACACATTAAACCATGTGGAGAAGTTTGAGACCAACGAAGAGAGATTTGGTCCAAGAATCATCCAAGTTGACCAAGTTCGTCCATTTTTGTCCTTCTTCGTTTCTACTAGCTTCAAAGTTGACCGAAGCCAAATGTCATGCATAGATTGATGTAATATGACACATTAAACCATGTGGAGAAGTTTGAGACCAACGAAGAGAGATTTGGTCCAAGAATCATCCAAGTTGACCAAGTTCGTCCATTTTGGTCCTTCTTCGTTTCTACTAGCTTCAAAGTTGACCGAAGCCAAATGTCAAGCATAGATTGATGTAATATGACACAATAAACCATGTGGAGAAGTTTGAGACCAACGAAGAGAGATTTGGTCCAAGAATCATCCAAGTTGACCAAGTTCGTCCATTTTGGTCCTTCTTCGTTTCTACTAGCTTCAAAGTTGACCGAAGCCAAATGTCAAGCATAGATTGATGTAATATGACACATTAAACCATGTGGAGAAGTTTGAGACCAACGAAGAGAGATTTGGTCCAAGAATCATCCAAGTTGACCAAGTTCGTCCATTTTGGTCCTTCTTCGTTTCTACTAGCTTCAAAGTTGACCGAAGCCAAATGTCAAGCAAAGATTGATGTAATATGACACAATAAACCATGTGGAGAAGTTTGAGACCAACGAAGAGAGATTTGGTCCAAGAATCATCCAAGTTGACCAAGTTCGTCCATTTTGGTCCTTCTTCGTTTCTACTAGCTTCAAAGTTGACCGAAGCCAAATGTCAAGCATAGATTGATGTAATATGACACATTAAACCATGTGGAGAAGTTTGAGACCAACGAAGAGAGATTTGGTCCAAGAATCATCCAAGTTGACCAAGTTCGTCCATTTTGGTCCTTCTTCGTTTCTACTAGCTTCAAAGTTGACCGAAGCCAAATGTCATGCAAAGATTGATGTAATATGACACAATAAACCATGTGGAGAAGTTTGAGACCAACGAAGAGAGATTTGGTCCAAGAATCATCCAAGTTGACCAAGTTCGTCCATTTTGGTCCTTCTTCGTTTCTACTAGCTTCAAAGTTGACCGAAGCCAAATGTCAAGCATAGATTGATGTAATATGACACATTAAACCATGTGGAGAAGTTTGAGACCAACGAAGAGAGATTTGGTCCAAGAATCATCCAAGTTGACCAAGTTCGTCCATTTTGGTCCTTCTTCGTTTCTACTAGCTTCAAAGTTGACCGAAGCCAAATGTCATGCAAAGATTATGTAATATGACACAATAAACCATGTGGAGAAGTTTGAGACCAACGAAGAGAGATTTGGTCCAAGAATCATCCAAGTTGACCAAGTTCGTCCATTTTGGTCCTTCTTCGTTTCTACTAGCTTCAAAGTTGACCGAAGCCAAATGTCAAGCATAGATTGATGTAATATGACACAATAAACCATGTGGAGAAGTTTGAGACCAACGAAGAGAGATTTGGTCCAAGAATCATCCAAGTCGACCAAGTTCGTCCATTTTGGTCCTTCTTCGTTTCTACTAGCTTCAAAGTTGACCGAAGCCAAATGTCAAGCAAAGATTGATGTAATATGACACATTAAACCATGTGGAGAAGTTTGAGACCAACGAAGAGAGATTTGGTCCAAGAATCATCCAAGTTGACCAAGTTCGTCCATTTTGGTCCTTCTTCGTTTCTACTAGCTTCAAAGTTGACCGAAGCCAAATGTCAAGCATAGATTGATGTAATATGACACATTAAACCATGTGGAGAAGTTTGAGACCAACGAAGAGAGATTTGGTCCAAGAATCATCCAAGTTGACCAAGTTCGTCCATTTTGGTCCTTCTTCGTTTCTACTAGCTTCAAAGTTGACCGAAGCCAAATGTCAAGCAAAGATTGATGTAATATGACACAATAAACCATGTGGAGAAGTTTGAGACCAACGAAGAGAGATTTGGTCCAAGAATCATCCAAGTTGACCAAGTTCGTCCATTTTGGTCCTTCTTCGTTTCTACTAGCTTCAAAGTTGACCGAAGCCAAATGTCAAGCATAGATTGATGTAATATGACACAATAAACCATGTGGAGAAGTTTGAGACCAACGAAGAGAGATTTGGTCCAAGAATCATCCAAGTCGACCAAGTTCGTCCATTTTGGTCCTTCTTCGTTTCTACTAGCTTCAAAGTTGACCGAAGCCAAATGTCATGCAAAGATTATGTAATATGACACAATAAACCATGTGGAGAAGTTTGAGACCAACGAAGAGAGATTTGGTCCAAGAATTATCCAAGTTGACCAAGTTCGTCCATTTTGGTCCTTCTTCGTTTCTACTAGCTTCAAAGTTGACCGAAGCCAAATGTCAAGCATAGATTGATGTAATATGACACATTAAACCATGTGGAGAAGTTTGAGACCAACGAAGAGAGATTTGGTCCAAGAATCATTCAAGTTGACCAAGTTCGTCCATTTTGGTCCTTCTTCGTTTCGACTAGCTTCAAAGTTGACCGAAGCCAAATGTCAAGCATAGATTGATGTAATATGACACATTAAACCATGTGGAGAAGTTTGAGACCAACGAAGAGAGATTTGGTCCAAGAATCATCCAAGTCGACCAAGTTCGTCCATTTTGGTCCTTCTTCGTTTCTACTAGCTTCAAAGTTGACCGAAGCCAAATGTCAAGCAAAGATTGATGTAATATGACACAATAAACCATGTGGAGAAGTTTGAGACCAACGAAGAGAGATTTGGTCCAAGAATCATCCAAGTTGACCAAGTTCGTCCATTTTGGTCCTTCTTCGTTTCTACTAGCTTCAAAGTTGACCGAAGCCAAATGTCAAGCATAGATTGATGTAATATGACACATTAAACCATGTGGAGAAGTTTGAGACCAACGAAGAGAGATTTGGTCCAAGAATCATCCAAGTTGACCAAGTTCGTCCATTTTGGTCCTTCTTCGTTTCTACTAGCTTCAAAGTTGACCGAAGCCAAATGTCAAGCATAGATTGATGTAATATGACACATTAAACCATGTGGAGAAGTTTGAGACCAACGAAGAGAGATTTGGTCCAAGAATCATCCAAGTTGACCAAGTTCGTCCATTTTGGTCCTTCTTCGTTTCTACTAGCTTCAAAGTTGACCAAAGCCAAATGTCAAGCAAAGATTGATGTAATATGACACAATAAACCATGTGGAGAAGTTTGAGACCAACGAAGAGAGATTTGGTCCAAGAATCATCCAAGTTGACCAAGTTCGTCCATTTTGGTCCTTCTTCGTTTCTACTAGCTTCAAAGTTGACCGAAGCCAAATGTCAAGCATAGATTGATGTAATATGACACATTAAACCATGTGGAGAAGTTTGAGACCAACGAAGAGAGATTTGGTCCAAGAATCATCCAAGTTAGACCAAGTTCGTCCATTTTGGTCCTTCTTCGTTTCTACTAGCTTCAAAGTTGACCGAAGCCAAATGTCATGCAAAGATTGATGTAATATGACACAATAAACCATGTGGAGAAGTTTGAGACCAACGAAGAGAGATTTGGTCAAGAATCATCCAAGTTGACCAAGTTCGTCCATTTTGGTCCTTCTTCGTTTCTACTAGCTTCAAAGTTGACCGAAGCCAAATGTCAAGCATAGATTGATGTAATATGACACATTAAACCATGTGGAGAAGTTTGAGACCAACGAAGAGAGATTTGGTCCAAGAATCATCCAAGTTGACCAAGTTCGTCCATTTTGGTCTTTCTTCGTTTCGACTAGCTTCAAAGTTGACCGAAGCCAAATGTCAAGCATAGATTGATGTAATATGACACATTAAACCATGTGGAGAAGTTTGAGACCAACGAAGAGAGATTTGGTCCAAGAATCATCCAAGTTGACCAAGTTCGTCCATTTTGGTCCTTCTTCGTTTCTACTAGCTTCAAAGTTGACCGAACCAAATGTCAAGCATAGATTGATGTAATATGACACATTAAACCATGTGGAGAAGTTTGAGACCAACGAAGAGAGATTTGGTCCAAGAATCATCCAAGTTGACCAAGTTCGTCCATTTTGGTCCTTCTTCTTTTCTACTAGCTTCAAAGTTGACCGAAGCCAAATGTCATGCAAAGATTGATGTAATATGACACAATAAACCATGTGGAGAAGTTTGAGACCAACGAAGAGAGATTTGGTCCAAGAATCATCCAAGTTGACCAAGTTCGTCCATTTTGGTCCTTCTTCGTTTCTACTAGCTTCAAAGTTGACCGAAGCCAAATGTCATGCAAAGATTGATGTAATATGACACAATAAACCATGTGGAGAAGTTTGAGACCAACGAAGAGAGATTTGGTCCAAGAATCATCCAAGTTGACCAAGTTCGTCCATTTTGGTCCTTCTTCGTTTCTACTAGCTTCAAAGTTGACCGAAGCCAAATGTCAAGCATAGATTGATGTAATATGACACATTAAACCATGTGGAGAAGTTTGAGACCAACGAAGAGAGATTTGGTCCAAGAATCATCCAAGTTGACCAAGTTCGTCCATTTTGGTCCTTCTTCGTTTCTACTAGCTTCAAAGTTGACCGAAGCCAAATGTCAAGCATAGATTGATGTAATATGACACATTAAACCATGTGGAGAAGTTTGAGACCAACGAAGAGAGATTTGGTCCAAGAATCATCCAAGTTGACCAAGTTCGTCCATTTTGGTCCTTCTTGTTTCGACTAGCTTCAAAGTTGACCGAAGCCAAATGTCAAGCATAGATTGATGTAATATGACACATTAAACCATGTGGAGAAGTTTGAGACCAACGAAGAGAGATTTGGTCCAAGAATCATCCAAGTTGACCAAGTTCGTCCATTTTGGTCTTTCTTTGTTTCGACTAGCTTCAAAGTTGACCGAAGCCAAATGTCAAGCAAAGATTGATGTAATATGACACAATAAACCATGTGGAGAAGTTTGAGACCAACGAAGAGAGATTTGGTCCAAGAATCATCCAAGTTGACCAAGTTCGTCCATTTTGGTCCTTCTTCGTTTCTACTAGCTTCAAAGTTGACCGAAGCCAAATGTCAAGCATAGATTGATGTAATATGACACATTAAACCATGTGGAGAAGTTTGAGACCAACGAAGAGAGATTTGGTCCAAGAATCATCCAAGTTGACCAAGTTCGTCCATTTTGGTCCTTCTTCGTTTCTACTAGCTTCAAAGTTGACCGAAGCCAAATGTCAAGCATAGATTGATGTAATATGACACATTAAACCATGTGGAGAAGTTTGAGACCAACGAAGAGAGATTTGGTCCAAGAATCATCCAAGTTGACCAAGTTCGTCCATTTTGGTCCTTCTTCGTTTCTACTAGCTTCAAAGTTGACCGAAGCCAAATGTCATGCAAAGATTGATGTAATATGACACAATAAACCATGTGGAGAAGTTTGAGACCAACGAAGAGAGATTTGGTCCAAGAATCATCCAAGTTGACCAAGTTCGTCCATTTTGGTCCTTCTTCGTTTCTACTAGCTTCAAAGTTGACCGAAGCCAAATGTCAAGCATAGATTGATGTAATATGACACATTAAACCATGTGGAGAAGTTTGAGACCAACGAAGAGAGATTTGGTCCAAGAATCATCCAAGTAGACCAAGTTCGTCCATTTTGGTCCTTCTTCGTTTCTACTAGCTTCAAAGTTGACCGAAGCCAAATGTCATGCAAAGATTGATGTAATATGACACAATAAACCATGTGGAGAAGTTTGAGACCAACGAAGAGAGATTTGGTCCAAGAATCATCCAAGTTGACCAAGTTCGTCCATTTTGGTCCTTCTTCGTTTCTACTAGCTTCAAAGTTGACCGAAGCCAAATGTCAAGCATAGATTGATGTAATATGACACATTAAACCATGTGGAGAAGTTTGAGACCAACGAAGAGAGATTTGGTCCAAGAATCATCCAAGTTGACCAAGTTCGTCCATTTTGGTCCTTCTTCGTTTCGACAAGCTTCAAAGTTGACCGAAGCCAAATGTCAAGCATAGATTGATGTAATATGACACATTAAACCATGTGGAGAAGTTTGAGACCAACGAAGAGAGATTTGGTCCAAGAATCATCCAAGTTGACCAAGTTCGTCCATTTTGGTCCTTCTTCGTTTCTACTAGCTTCAAAGTTGACCGAACCAAATGTCAAGCATAGATTGATGTAATATGACACAATAAACCATGTGGAGAAGTTTGAGACCAACGAAGAGAGATTTGGTCCAAGAATCATCCAAGTTGACCAAGTTCGTCCATTTTGGTCCTTCTTCGTTTCTACTAGCTTCAAAGTTGACCGAAGCCAAATGTCAAGCATAGATTGATGTAATATGACACAATAAACCATGTGGAGAAGTTTGAGACCAACGAAGAGAGATTTGGTCCAAGAATCATCCAAGTCGACCAAGTTCGTCCATTTTGGTCCTTCTTCGTTTCTACTAGCTTCAAAGTTGACCGAAGCCAAATGTCATGCAAAGATTGATGTAATATGACACAATAAACCATGTGGAGAAGTTTGAGACCAACGAAGAGAGATTTGGTCCAAGAATCATCCAAGTTGACCAAGTTCGTCCATTTTGGTCCTTCTTCGTTTCTACTAGCTTCAAAGTTGACCGAAGCCAAATGTCAAGCATAGATTGATGTAATATGACACATTAAACCATGTGGAGAAGTTTGAGACCAACGAAGAGAGATTTGGTCCAAGAATCATCCAAGTCGACCAAGTTCGTCCATTTTGGTCCTTCTTCGTTTCTACTAGCTTCAAAGTTGACCGAAGCCAAATGTCAAGCATAGATTGATGTAATATGACACATTAAACCATGTGGAGAAGTTTGAGACCAACGAAGAGAGATTTGGTCCAAGAATCATCCAAGTTGACCAAGTTCGTCCATTTTGGTCTTTCTTTGTTTCGACAAGCTTCAAAGTTGACCGAAGCCAAATGTCAAGCATAGATTGATGTAATATGACACATTAAACCATGTGGAGAAGTTTGAGACCAACGAAGAGAGATTTGGTCCAAGAATCATCCAAGTTGACCAAGTTCGTCCATTTTGGTCTTTCTTCGTTTCGACTAGCTTCAAAGTTGACCGAAGCCAAATGTCAGCATAGATTGATGTAATATGACACATTAAACCATGTGGAGAAGTTTGAGACCAACGAAGAGAGATTTGGTCCAAGAATCATCCAAGTTGACCAAGTTCGTCCATTTTGGTCCTTCTTCGTTTCTACTAGCTTCAAAGTTGACCGAAGCCAAATGTCAAGCAAAGATTAATGTAATATGACACAATAAACCATGTGGAGAAGTTTGAGACCAACGAAGAGAGATTTGGTCCAAGAATCATCCAAGTTGACCAAGTTCGTCCATTTTGGTCCTTCTTCGTTTCTACTAGCTTCAAAGTTGACCGAAGCCAAATGTCAAGCATAGATTGATGTAATATGACACATTAAACCATGTGGAGAAGTTTGAGACCAACGAAGAGAGATTTGGTCCAAGAATCATCCAAGTTGACCAAGTTCGTCCATTTTGGTCCTTCTTTGTTTCGACAAGCTTCAAAGTTGACCGAAGCCAAATGTCAAGCATAGATTGATGTAATATGACACATTAAACCATGTGGAGAAGTTTGAGACCAACGAAGAGAGATTTGGTCCAAGAATCATCCAAGTTGACCAAGTTCGTCCATTTTGGTCCTTCTTCGTTTCTACTAGCTTCAAAGTTGACCGAAGCCAAATGTCAAGCATAGATTGATGTAATATGACACATTAAACCATGTGGAGAAGTTTGAGACCAACGAAGAGAGATTTGGTCCAAGAATCATCCAAGTTGACCAAGTTCGTCCATTTTGGTCCTTCTTCGTTTCACTAGCTTCAAAGTTGACCGAAGCCAAATGTCAAGCAAAGATTGATGTAATATGACACAATAAACCATGTGGAGAAGTTTGAGACCAACGAAGAGAGATTTGGTCCAAGAATCATCCAAGTTGACCAAGTTCGTCCATTTTGGTCCTTCTTCGTTTCTACTAGCTTCAAAGTTGACCGAAGCCAAATGTCAAGCATAGATTGATGTAATATGACACATTAAACCATGTGGAGAAGTTTGAGACCAACGAAGAGAGATTTGGTCCAAGAATCATCCAAGTCGAACAAGTTCGTCCATTTTGGTCCTTCTTCGTTTCTACTAGCTTCAAAGTTGACCGAAGCCAAATGTCAAGCAAAGATTAATGTAATATGACACAATAAACCATGTGGAGAAGTTTGAGACCAACGAAGAGAGATTTGGTCCAAGAATCATCCAAGTTGACCAAGTTCGTCCATTTTGGTCCTTCTTCGTTTCGACTAGCTTCAAAGTTGACCGAAGCCAAATGTCAAGCATAGATTGATGTAATATGACACATAAAAACCATGTGGAGAAGTTTGAGACCAACGAAGAGAGATTTGGTCCAAGAATCATCCAAGTTGACCAAGTTCGTCCATTTTGGTCTTTCTTCGTTTCTACTAGCTTCAAAGTTGACCGAAGCCAAATGTCAAGCATAGATTGATGTAATATGACACATTAAACCATGTGGAGAAGTTTGAGACCAACGAAGAGAGATTTGGTCCAAGAATCATCCAAGTTGACCAAGTTCGTCCATTTTGGTCCTTCTTCGTTTCTACTAGCTTCAAAGTTGACCGAAGCCAAATGTCAAGCAAAGATTGATGTAATATGACACAATAAACCATGTGGAGAAGTTTGAGACCAACGAAGAGAGATTTGGTCCAAGAATCATCCAAGTTGACCAAGTTCGTCCATTTTGGTCCTTTTCGTTTCTACTAGCTTCAAAGTTGACCGAAGCCAAATGTCAAGCAAAGATTGATGTAATATGACACAATAAACCATGTGGAGAAGTTTGAGACCAACGAAGAGAGATTTGGTCCAAAATCATCCAAGTCGACCAAGTTCGTCCATTTTGGTCCTTCTTCGTTTCTACTAGCTTCAAAGTTGACGAAGCCAAATGTCAAGCATAGATTGATGTAATATGACACATTAAACCATGTGGAGAAGTTTGAGACCAACGAAGAGAGATTTGGTCCAAGAATCATCCAAGTCGAACAAGTTCGTCCATTTTGGTCCTTCTTCGTTTCTACTAGCTTCAAAGTTGACCGAACGCAAATGTCATGCAAAGATTAATGTAATATGACACAATAAACCATGTGGAGAAGTTTGAGACCAACGAAGAGAGATTTGGTCCAAGAATCATCCAAGTTGACCAAGTTCGTCCATTTTGGTCCTTCTTCGTTTCTACTAGCTTCAAAGTTGACCGAAGCCAAATGTCAAGCATAGATTGATGTAATATGACACATTAAACCATGTGGAGAAGTTTGAGACCAACGAAGAGAGATTTGGTCCAAGAATCATCCAAGTTGACCAAGTTCGTCCATTTTGTCCTTCTTCGTTTCTACTAGCTTCAAAGTTGACCGAAGCCAAATGTCATGCAAAGATTGATGTAATATGACACAATAAACCATGTGGAGAAGTTTGAGACCAACGAAGAGAGATTTGGTCCAAGAATTATCCAAGTTGACCAAGTTCGTCCATTTTGGTCCTTCTTCGTTTCTACTAGCTTCAAAGTTGACCGAAGCCAAATGTCATGCAAAGATTGATGTAATATGACACATTAAACCATGTGGAGAAGTTTGAGACCAACGAAGAGAGATTTGGTCCAAGAATCATCCAAGTCGACCAAGTTCGTCCATTTTGGTCCTTCTTCGTTTCTACTAGCTTCAAAGTTGACCGAACCCAAATGTCATGCAAAGATTGATGTAATATGACACAATAAACCATGTGGAGAAGTTTGAGACCAACGAAGAGAGATTTGGTCCAAGAATCATCCAAGTTGACCAAGTTCGTCCATTTTGGTCCTTCTTCGTTTCTACTAGCTTCAAAGTTGACCGAAGCCAAATGTCAAGCATAGATTGATGTAATATGACACATTAAACCATGTGGAGAAGTTTGAGACCAACGAAGAGAGATTTGGTCCAAGAATCATCCAAGTCGACCAAGTTCGTCCATTTTGGTCCTTCTTTGTTTCGACTAGCTTCAAAGTTGACCGAAGCCAAATGTCAAGCATAGATTGATGTAATATGACACATAAAACCATGTGGAGAAGTTTGAGACCAACGAAGAGAGATTTGGTCCAAGAATTATCCAAGTTGACCAAGTTCGTCCATTTTGGTCCTTCTTCGTTTCTACTAGCTTCAAAGTTGACCGAAGCCAAATGTCAAGCATAGATTGATGTAATATGACACATTAAACCATGTGGAGAAGTTTGAGACCAACGAAGAGAGATTTGGTCCAAGAATCATCCAAGTTGACCAAGTTCGTCCATTTTGGTCCTTCTTCGTTTCTACTAGCTTCAAAGTTGACCGAAGCCAAATGTCATGCAAAGATTGATGTAATATGACACAATAAACCATGTGGAGAAGTTTGAGACCAACGAAGAGAGATTTGGTCCAAGAATCATCCAAGTCGACCAAGTTCGTCCATTTTGGTCCTTCTTCGTTTCTACTAGCTTCAAAGTTGACCGAAACCAAATGTCATGCAAAGATTAATGTAATATGACACAATAAACCATGTGGAGAAGTTTGAGACCAACGAAGAGAGATTTGGTCCAAGAATCATCCAAGTCGACCAAGTTCGTCCATTTTGGTCCTTCTTCGTTTCTACTAGCTTCAAAGTTGACCGAAGCCAAATGTCAAGCATAGATTGATGTAATATGACACATTAAACCATGTGGAGAAGTTTGAGACCAACGAAGAGAGATTTGGTCCAAGAATCATCCAAGTTGACCAAGTTCGTCCATTTTGGTCCTTCTTTGTTTCGACTAGCTTCAAAGTTGACCGAAGCCAAATGTCAAGCATAGATTGATGTAATATGACACATTAAACCATGTGGAGAAGTTTGAGACCAACGAAGAGAGATTTGGTCCAAGAATCATCCAAGTTGACCAAGTTCGTCCATTTTGGTCCTTCTTCGTTTCTACTAGCTTCAAAGTTGACCGAAGCCAAATGTCAAGCATAGATTGATGTAATATGACACATTAAACCATGTGGAGAAGTTTGAGACCAACGAAGAGAGATTTGGTCCAAGAATCATCCAAGTCGACCAAGTTCGTCCATTTTGGTCCTTCTTCGTTTCTACTAGCTTCAAAGTTGACCGAACCCAAATGTCATGCAAAGATTAATGTAATATGACACAATAAACCATGTGGAGAAGTTTGAGACCAACGAAGAGAGATTTGGTCCAAGAATTATCCAAGTTGACCAAGTTCGTCCATTTTGGTCCTTCTTCGTTTCTACTAGCTTCAAAGTTGACCGAAGCCAAATGTCAAGCATAGATTGATGTAATATGACACATTAAACCATGTGGAGAAGTTTGAGACCAACGAAGAGAGATTTGGTCCAAGAATCATCCAAGTCGACCAAGTTCGTCCATTTTGGTCCTTCTTCGTTTCTACTAGCTTCAAAGTTGACCGAAGCCAAATGTCAAGCAAAGATTGATGTAATATGAGACAATAAACCATGTGGAGAAGTTTGAGACCAACGAAGAGAGATTTGGTCCAAGAATTATCCAAGTTGACCAAGTTCGTCCATTTTGGTCCTTCTTCGTTTCTACTAGCTTCAAAGTTGACCGAAGCCAAATGTCAAGCATAGATTGATGTAATATGACACATTAAACCATGTGGAGAAGTTTGAGACCAACGAAGAGAGATTTGGTCCAAGAATCATCCAAGTCGACCAAGTTCGTCCATTTTGGTCCTTCTTCGTTTCTACTAGCTTCAAAGTTGACCGAAGCCAAATGTCAAGCATAGATTGATGTAATATGACACATTAAACCATGTGGAGAAGTTTGAGACCAACGAAGAGAGATTTGGTCCAAGAATCATCCAAGTCGACCAAGTTCGTCCATTTTGGTCCTTCTTCGTTTCTACTAGCTTCAAAGTTGACCGAAGCCAAATGTCAAGCATAGATTGATGTAATATGACACATTAAACCATGTGGAGAAGTTTGAGACCAACGAAGAGAGATTTGGTCCAAGAATCATCCAAGCAACCAAGTTCGTCCATTTTGGTCCTTCTTCGTTTCTACTAGCTTCAAAGTTGACCGAAGCCAAATGTCAAGCATAGATTGATGTAATATGACACATTAAACCATGTGGAGAAGTTTGAGACCAACGAAGAGAGATTTGGTCCAAGAATCATCCAAGTTGACCAAGTTCGTCCATTTTGGTCCTTCTTCGTTTCTACTAGCTTCAAAGTTGACCGAAGCCAAATGTCAAGCATAGATTGATGTAATATGACACATTAAACCATGTGGAGAAGTTTGAGACCAACGAAGAGAGATTTGGTCCAAGAATCATCCAGTTGACCAAGTTCGTCCATTTTGGTCCTTCTTCGTTTCTACTAGCTTCAAAGTTGACCGAAGCCAAATGTCAAGCAAAGATTAATGTAATATGACACAATAAACCATGTGGAGAAGTTTGAGACCAACGAAGAGAGATTTGGTCCAAGAATCATCCAAGTTGACCAAGTTCGTCCATTTTGGTCCTTCTTCGTTTCTACTAGCTTCAAAGTTGACCGAAGCCAAATGTCATGCAAAGATTGATGTAATATGACACAATAAACCATGTGGAGAAGTTTGAGACCAACGAAGAGAGATTTGGTCCAAGAATTATCCAAGTTGACCAAGTTCGTCCATTTTGGTCCTTCTTCGTTTCTACTAGCTTCAAAGTTGACCGAAGCCAAATGTCAAGCATAGATTGATGTAATATGACACATTAAACCATGTGGAGAAGTTTGAGACCAACGAAGAGAGATTTGGTCCAAGAATCATCCAAGTTGACCAAGTTCGTCCATTTTGGTCCTTCTTTGTTTCTACTAGCTTCAAGTTGACCGAACCCAAATGTCATGCAAAGATTAATGTAATATGACACAATAAACCATGTGGAGAAGTTTGAGACCAACGAAGAGAGATTTGGTCCAAGAATTATCCAAGTTGACCAAGTTCGTCCATTTTGGTCCTTCTTCGTTTCTACTAGCTTCAAAGTTGACGAAGCCAAATGTCAAGCATAGATTGATGTAATATGACACATTAAACCATGTGGAGAAGTTTGAGACCAACGAAGAGAGATTTGGTCCAAGAATCATCCAAGTCGACCAAGTTCGTCCATTTTGGTCCTTCTTCGTTTCTACTAGCTTCAAAGTTGACCGAAGCCAAATGTCAAGCATAGATTGATGTAATATGACACATTAAACCATGTGGAGAAGTTTGAGACCAACGAAGAGAGATTTGGTCCAAGAATCATCCAAGTTGACCAAGTTCGTCCATTTTGTCCTTCTTCGTTTCTACTAGCTTCAAAGTTGACCGAAGCCAAATGTCAAGCAAAGATTGATGTAATATGACACATTAAACCATGTGGAGAAGTTTGAGACCAACGAAGAGAGATTTGGTCCAAGAATCATCCAAGTCGACCAAGTTCGTCCATTTTGGTCCTTCTTCGTTTCTACTAGCTTCAAAGTTGACCGAAGCCAAATGTCAAGCATAGATTGATGTAATATGACACATTAAACCATGTGGAGAAGTTTGAGACCAACGAAGAGAGATTTGGTCCAAGAATCATCCAAGTTGACCAAGTTCGTCCATTTTGGTCCTTCTTCGTTTCTACTAGCTTCAAAGTTGACCGAAGCCAAATGTCAAGCAAAGATTGATGTAATATGACACATTAAACCATGTGGAGAAGTTTGAGACCAACGAAGAGAGATTTGGTCCAAGAATCATCCAAGTTGACCAAGTTCGTCCATTTTGGTCCTTCTTCGTTTCTACTAGCTTCAAAGTTGACCGAAGCCAAATGTCAAGCATAGATTGATGTAATATGACACATTAAACCATGTGGAGAAGTTTGAGACCAACGAAGAGAGATTTGGTCCAAGAATCATCCAAGTCGACCAAGTTCGTCCATTTTGGTCCTTCTTCGTTTCTACTAGCTTCAAAGTTGACCGAAGCCAAATGTCAAGCATAGATTGATGTAATATGACACATTAAACCATGTGGAGAAGTTTGAGACCAACGAAGAGAGATTTGGTCCAAGAATCATCCAAGTTGACCAAGTTCGTCCATTTTGGTCCTTCTTTGTTTCTACTAGCTTCAAAGTTGACCGAAGCCAAATGTCAAGCATAGATTGATGTAATATGACACATTAAACCATGTGGAGAAGTTTGAGACCAACGAAGAGAGATTTGGTCCAAGAATCATCCAAGTTGACCAAGTTCGTCCATTTTGGTCCTTCTTCGTTTCTACTAGCTTCAAAGTTGACCGAAGCCAAATGTCAAGCATAGATTGATGTAATATGACACATTAAACCATGTGGAGAAGTTTGAGACCAACGAAGAGAGATTTGGTCCAAGAATCATCCAAGTTGACCAAGTTCGTCCATTTTGGTCCTTCTTCGTTTCTACTAGCTTCAAAGTTGACCGAACCCAAATGTCATGCAAAGATTAATGTAATATGACACAATAAACCATGTGGAGAAGTTTGAGACCAACGAAGAGAGATTTGGTCCAAGAATCATCCAAGCCAACCAAGTTCGTCCATTTTGGTCCTTCTTTGTTTCTACTAGCTTCAAAGTTGACCGAACCAAATGTCATGCAAAGATTAATGTAATATGACACAATAAACCATGTGGAGAAGTTTGAGACCAACGAAGAGAGATTTGGTCCAAGAATTATCCAAGTTGACCAAGTTCGTCCATTTTGGTCCTTCTTCGTTTCTACTAGCTTCAAAGTTGACCGAAGCCAAATGTCAAGCATAGATTGATGTAATATGACACATTAAACCATGTGGAGAAGTTTGAGACCAACAAAGAGAGATTTGGTCCAAGAATCATTCAAGTCGACCAAGTTCGTCCATTTTGGTCCTTCTTCGTTTCTACTAGCTTCAAAGTTGACCAAAGCCAAATGTCAAGCATAGATTGATGTAATATGACACATTAAACCATGTGGAGAAGTTTGAGACCAACGAAGAGAGATTTGGTCCAAGAATTATCCAAGTTGACCAAGTTCGTCCATTTTGGTCCTTCTTCGTTTCTACTAGCTTCAAAGTTGACCGAAGCCAAATGTCAAGCATAGATTGATGTAATATGACACATTAAACCATGTGGAGAAGTTTGAGACCAACGAAGAGAGATTTGGTCAAAGAATCATCCAACTCGACCAAGTTCGTTCATTTTGGTCCTTCTTCGTTTCTACTAGCTTCAAAGTTGAACGAAGCCAAATGTCATGCAAAGATTGATGTAATATGACACAATAAACCATGTGGAGAAGTTTGAGACCAACGAAGAGAGATTTGGTCCAAGAATCATCCAAGTTGACCAAGTTCGTCCATTTTGGTCCTTCTTCGGTTCTACTAGCTTCAAAGTTGACCGAAGCCAAATGTCAAGCATAGATTGATGTAATATGACACATTAAACCATGTGGAGAAGTTTGAGACCAACGAAGAGAGATTTGGTCCAAGAATCATCAAGTTGACCAAGTTCGTCCATTTTGGTCCTTCTTCGTTTCTACTAGCTTCAAAGTTGACCGAAGCCAAATGTTATGCAAAGATTAATGTAATATGACACAATAAACCATGTGGAGAAGTTTGAGACCAACGAAGAGAGATTTGGTCCAAGAATCATCCAAGTTGACCAAGTTCGTCCATTTTGGTCCTTCTTCGTTTCGACAAGCTTCAAAGTTGACCGAAGCCAAATGTCAAGCATAGATAGATGTAATATGACACATTAAACCATGTGGAGAAGTTTGAGACCAACGAAGAGAGATTTGGTCCAAGAATCATCCAAGTCGACCAAGTTCGTCCATTTTGGTCCTTCTTTGTTTCTACTAGCTTCAAAGTTGACCGAAGCCAAATGTCAAGCATAGATTGATGTAATATGACACATTAAACCATGTGGAGAAGTTTGAGACCAACGAAGAGAGATTTGGTCCAAGAATCATCCAAGTCGACCAAGTTCGTCCATTTTGGTCCTTCTTCGTTTCTACTAGCTTCAAAGTTGACCGAACCAAATGTCACGCAAAGATTATGTAATATGACACAATAAACCATGTGGAGAAGTTTGAGACCAACGAAGAGAGATTTGGTCCAAGAATCATCCAAGTTGACCAAGTTCGTCCATTTTGGTCCTTCTTCGTTTCTACTAGCTTCAAAGTTGACCGAAGCCAAATGTCAAGCATAGATTTATGTAATATGACACATTAAACCATGTGGAGAAGTTTGAGACCAACGAAGAGAGATTTGGTCCAAGAATCAACTGTCGACCAAGTTCGTTCATTTTGGTCCTTCTTCGTTTCTACTAGCTTCAAAGTTGACCGAACCCAAATGTCATGCAAAGATTAATGTAATATGAGACAATAAACCATGTGGAGAAGTTTGAGACCAACGAAGAGAGATTTGGTCAAGAATTATCCAAGTTGACCAAGTTCGTCCATTTTGGTCCTTCTTCGTTTCTACTAGCTTCAAAGTTGACCGAAGCCAAATGTCAAGCATAGATTGATGTAATATGACACATTAAACCATGTGGAGAAGTTTGAGACCAACGAAGAGAGATTTGGTCCAAGAATCATCCAAGTTGACCAAGTTCGTCCATTTTTGTCCTTCTTCGTTTCTACTAGCTTCAAATTGACCGAAGCCAAATGTCATGCAAAGATTAATGTAATATGACACAATAAACCATGTGGAGAAGTTTGAGACCAACGAAGAGAGATTTGGTCCAAGAATTATCCAAGTTGACCAAGTTCGTCATTTTGGTCCTTCTTCGTTTCTACTAGCTTCAAAGTTG
Organism: Bauhinia variegata; assembly: GCA_022379115.2. Classification (NCBI taxonomy): domain Eukaryota; kingdom Viridiplantae; phylum Streptophyta; class Magnoliopsida; order Fabales; family Fabaceae; genus Bauhinia; species Bauhinia variegata. The sequence continues at coordinate 3,081 of JAKRYI020000117.1, read as the reverse complement.
ACCGAAGCCAAATGTCAAGCATAGATTGATGTAATATGACACATTAAACCATGTGGAGAAGTTTGAGACCAACGAAGAGAGATTTGGTCCAAGAATCATCCAAGTCGACCAAGTTCGTCCATTTTGGTCCTTCTTCGTTTCTACTAGCTTCAAAGTTGACCGAAGCCAAATGTCATGCAAAGATTAATGTAATATACACAATAAACCATGTGGAGAAGTTTGAGACCAACGAAGAGAGATTTGGTCCAAGAATTATCCAAGTTGACCAAGTTCGTCCATTTTGGTCCTTCTTCGTTTCTACTAGCTTCAAAGTTGACCAAAGCCAAATGTCAAGCATAGATTGATGTAATATGACACATTAAACCATGTGGAGAAGTTTGAGACCAACGAAGAGAGATTTGGTCCAAGAATCATCCAAGTTGACCAAGTTCGTCCATTTTGGTCCTTCTTCGTTTCTACTAGCTTCAAAGTTGACCGAAGCCAAATGTCAAGCATAGATTGATGTAATATGACACATTAAACCATGTGGAGAAGTTTGAGACCAACGAAGAGAGATTTGGTCCAAGAATCATCCAGTTGACCAAGTTCGTCCATTTTGTCCTTCTTCGTTTCTACTAGTTCAAAGTTGACCGAAGCCAAATGTCAAGCATAGATTGATGTAATATGACACAATAAACCATGTGGAGAAGTTTGAGACCAACGAAGAGAGATTTGGTCCAAGAATCATCCAAGTCGACCAAGTTCGTTCATTTTGGTCCTTCTTCGTTTCTACTAGCTTCAAAGTTGACCGAACCAAATGTCATGCAAAGATTGATGTAATATGACACAATAAACCATGTGGAGAAGTTTGAGACCAACGAAGAGAGATTTGGTCCAAGAATTATCCAAGTTGACCAAGTTCGTCCATTTTGGTCCTTCTTCGTTTCTACTAGCTTCAAAGTTGACCGAAGCCAAATGTCAAGCATAGATTGATGTAATATGACACATTAAACCATGTGGAGAAGTTTGAGACCAACGAAGAGAGATTTGTCCAAGAATCATCCAGTTGACCAAGTTTGTCCATTTTTGTCCTTCTTCGTTTCTACTAGCTTCAAACTAGACCGAAGCCAAATGTCAAGCAAAGATTAATGTAATATGACACAATAAACCATGTGGAGAAGTTTGAGACCAACGAAGAGAGATTTGGTCCAAGAATTATCCAAGTGACCAAGTTCGTCCATTTTGGTCCTTCTTCGTTTCTACTAGCTTCAAAGTTGACCGAACCAAATGTCATGCAAGATTGATGTAATATGACACATAAACCATGTGGAGAAGTTTGAGACCAACGAAGAGAGATTTGGTCCAAGAATTATCCAAGTTGACCAAGTTCGTCCATTTTGGTCCTTCTTCGTTTCTACTAGCTTCAAAGTTGACCGAAAGCAAATGTCAAGCATAGATTGATGTAATATGACACATTAAACCATGTGGAGAAGTTTGAGACCAACGAAGAGAGATTTGGTCCAAGAATCATCCAAGTCGACCAAGTTCGTCCATTTTGGTCCTTCTTCGTTTCTACTAGCTTCAAAGTTGACCGAAGCCAAATGTCAAGCAAAGATTGATGTAATATGACACAATAAACCATGTGGAGAATTTGAGACTAACGAAGAGAGATTTGGTCCAAGAATTATCCAAGTTGACCAAGTTCGCCATTTTGGTCCTTCTTCGTTTCTACAAGCTTCAAAGTTGACCGAAGCCAAATGTTAAGCATAGATTGATGTAATATGACACATTAAATCATGTGGAGAAGTTTGAGACCAACGAAGAGAGATTTGGTCCAAGAATCATCCAAGTTGACCAAGTTCGTCCATTTTTGTCCTTCTTCGTTTCTACTAGCTTCAAAGTTGACCGAAGCCAAATGTCATGCAAAGATTAATGTAATATGACACAATAAACCATGTGGAGAAGTTTGAGACCAACGAAGAGAGATTTGGTCCAAGAATTATCCAAGTTGACCAAGTTCGTCCATTTTGGTCCTTCTTCCTTTCTACTAGCTTCAAAGTTGACCGAAGCCAAATGTCAAGCAAAGATTGATGTAATATGACACATAAACCATGTGGAGAAGTTTGAGACCAACGAAGAGAGATTTAGTCCAAGAATCATCCCATTTGACCAAGTTCGTCCATTTTGGTCCTTCTTCGTTTCTATAGCTTCAAAGTTGACCGAAGCCAAATGTCGCCATAGATTATGTAATTTGACACATTAAACCATGTGGGAGAAGTTTGAGACCAACGAAGAGAGATTGGTCCAAGAATCATCAAGTCGACCAAGTTCGTCCATTTTTGTCCTTCTTCGTTTCTACTAGCTTCAAAGTTTGACCGAAGCCAAATGTCATGCAAAGATTAATGTAATATGAACAATTAAACCATGTGAGAAGTTTGAGACCAACGAAGAGAGATTTGGTCCAAGAATCATCCAAGTTGACCAAGTTCGTCCATTTTGGTCCTTCTTCGTTTCTACTAGCTTCAAAGTTGACCGAAGCCAAATGTCAAGCATAGATTGATGTAATATGACACATTAAACCATGTGGAGAAGTTTGAGACCAACGAAGAGAGATTTGGTCCAAGAATCATCCAAGTGACCAAGTTCGTCCATTTTGGTCCTTTTTCTTTTTTCTACTAGCTTCAAAGTTGACCGAACCCAAATGTCATGCAAAGATTAATGTAATATGACACAATAAACCATGTGGAAAAGTTTGAGACCAACGAAGAGAGATTTGGTCCAAGAATGATCCCATTTGACCAAGTTCGTCCATTTTGGTCCTTCTTCGTTTCTACTAGCTTCAAGTTGACCGAAGCCAAATGTCGAGCATTGATTTATGTAAATTGACACATTAAACCATGTGGAGAAGTTTGAGACCAACGAAGAGAGATTTGGTCCAAGAATCATCCAAGTTAACCAAGTTCGTCCATTTTTGTCCTTCTTCCTTTCTACTAGCTTCAAAGTTGACCGAAGCCAAATGTCATGCAAAGATTAATGTAATATGAACACAATAAACCATGTGGAGAAGTTTGAGACCAACGAAGAGAGATTTGGTCCAAGAAT
>JAKRYI020000116.1:0-31669 GCA_022379115.2 Bauhinia variegata | reverse complement strand
GGATTGATGTAATATGACACATTAAACCATGTGGAGAAGTTTGAGACCGAAGAGAGATTTGGTCAAGAATCATCAAGTTGACCAAGTTCGTCCATTTTGGTCCTTCTTCTTTTCGACTAGCTTCAAAGTTGACCGAAGCCAAATGTCAAGCATAGATTGATGTAATATGACACAATAAACCATGTGGAGAAGTTTGAGACCAACGAAGAGAGATTTGGTCCAAGAATCATCCAACTTGACCAAGTTCGTCCATTTTGGTCCTTCTTCGTTTCGACTAGCTTCAAAGTTGACCGAAGCCAAATGTCAAGCATAGATTGATGTAATATGACACAATAAACCATGTGGAGAAGTTTGAGACCAACGAAGAGAGATTTGGTCCAAGAATCATCCAACTTAACCAAGTTCGTCCATTTTGGTCTTCTTCGTTTCGACTAGCTTCAAAGTTGACCGAAGCCAAATGTCAAGCATAGATTGATGTAATATGACACAATAAACCATGTGGAGAAGTTTGAGACCAACGAAGAGAGATTTGGTCCAAGAATCATCCAAGTTGACCAAGTTCGTCCATTTTGGTCTTTCTTCGTTTCGACTAGCTTCAAAGTTGACCGAAGCCAAATGTCAAGCATAGATTGATGTAATATGACACAATAAACCATGTGGAGAAGTTTGAGACCAACGAAGAGAGATTTGGTCCAAGAATCATCCAACTTGACCAAGTTCGTCCATTTTGGTCTTTCTTCGTTTCGACTAGCTTCAAAGTTGACCGAAGCCAAATGTCAAGCATAGATTGATGTAATATGACACAATAAACCATGTGGAGAAGTTTGAGACCAACGAAGAGAGATTTGGTCCAAGAATCATCCAACTTGACCAAGTTCGTCCATTTTGGTCCTTCTTCGTTTCGACTAGCTTCAAAGTTGACCGAAGCCAAATGTCAAGCATAGATTGATGTAATATGACACATTAAACCATGTGGAGAAGTTTGAGACCAACGAAGAGAGATTTGGTCCAAGAATCATCCAACTTGACCAAGTTCGTCCATTTTGGTCTTTCTTCGTTTCGACTAGCTTCAAAGTTGACCGAAGCCAAATGTCAAGCATAGATTGATGTAATATGACACAATAAACCATGTGGAGAAGTTTGAGACCAACGAAGAGAGATTTGGTCCAAGAATCATCCAACTTGACCAAGTTCGTCCATTTTGGTCCTTCTTCGTTTCGACTAGCTTCAAAGTTGACCGAAGCCAAATGTCAAGCATAGATTGATGTAATATGACACATAAACCATGTGGAGAAGTTTGAGACCAACGAAGAGAGATTTGGTCCAAGAATCATCCAACTTGACCAAGTTCGTCCATTTTGGTCTTTCTTCGTTTCGACTAGCTTCAAAGTTGACCGAAGCCAAATGTCAAGCATAGATTGATGTAATATGACACATTAAACCATGTGGAGAAGTTTGAGACCAACGAAGAGAGATTTGGTCCAAGAATCATCCAACTTACCAAGTTCGTCCATTTTGGTCTTTCTTCGTTTCGACTAGCTTCAAAGTTGACCGAAGCCAAATGTCAAGCATAGATTGATGTAATATGACACATTAAACCATGTGGAGAAGTTTGAGACCAACGAAGAGAGATTTGGTCCAAGAATCATCCAACTTGACCAAGTTCGTCCATTTTGGTCTTTCTTCGTTTCGACTAGCTTCAAAGTTGACCGAAGCCAAATGTCAAGCATAGATTGATGTAATATGACACAATAAACCATGTGGAGAAGTTTGAGACCAACGAAGAGAGATTTGGTCCAAGAATCATCCAAGTTGACCAAGTTCGTCCATTTTGGTCTTCTTCGTTTCGACTAGCTTCAAAGTTGACCGAAGCCAAATGTCAAGCATAGATTGATGTAATATGACACAATAAACCATGTGGAGAAGTTTGAGACCAACGAAGAGAGATTTGGTCCAAGAATCATCCAAGTTGACCAAGTTCGTCCATTTTGGTCTTTCTTCGTTTCGACTAGCTTCAAAGTTGACCGAAGCCAAATGTCAAGCATAGATTGATGTAATATGACACAATAAACCATGTGGAGAAGTTTGAGACCAACGAAGAGAGATTTGGTCCAAGAATCATCCAACTTGACCAAGTTCGTCCATTTTGGTCCTTCTTCGTTTCGACTAGCTTCAAAGTTGACCGAAGCCAAATGTCAAGCATAGATTGATGTAATATGACACAATAAACCATGTGGAGAAGTTTGAGACCAACGAAGAGAGATTTGGTCCAAGAATCATCCAACTTGACCAAGTTCGTCCATTTTGGTCTTTCTTCGTTTCGACTAGCTTCAAAGTTGACCGAAGCCAAATGTCAAGCATAGATTGATGTAATATGACACATAAACCATGTGGAGAAGTTTGAGACCAACGAAGAGAGATTTGGTCCAAGAATCATCCAAGTTGACCAAGTTCGTCCATTTTGGTCCTTCTTCGTTTCGACTAGCTTCAAAGTTGACCGAAGCCAAATGTCAAGCATAGATTGATGTAATATGACACAATAAACCATGTGGAGAAGTTTGAGACCAACGAAGAGAGATTTGGTCCAAGAATCATCCAAGTTGACCAAGTTCGTCCATTTTGGTCTTTCTTCGTTTCGACTAGCTTCAAAGTTGACCGAAGCCAAATGTCAAGCATAGATTGATGTAATATGACACAATAAACCATGTGGAGAAGTTTGAGACCAACGAAGAGAGATTTGGTCCAAGAATCATCCAACTTGACCAAGTTCGTCCATTTTGGTCTTTCTTCGTTTCGACTAGCTTCAAAGTTGACCGAAGCCAAATGTCAAGCATAGATTGATGTAATATGACACAATAAACCATGTGGAGAAGTTTGAGACCAACGAAGAGAGATTTGGTCCAAGAATCATCCAAGTTGACCAAGTTCGTCCATTTTGGTCTTTCTTCGTTTCGACTAGCTTCAAAGTTGACCGAAGCCAAATGTCAAGCATAGATTGATGTAATATGACACAATAAACCATGTGGAGAAGTTTGAGACCAACGAAGAGAGATTTGGTCCAAGAATCATCCAACTTGACCAAGTTCGTCCATTTTGGTCCTTCTTCGTTTCGACTAGCTTCAAAGTTGACCGAAGCCAAATGTCAAGCATAGATTGATGTAATATGACACATTAAACCATGTGGAGAAGTTTGAGACCAACGAAGAGAGATTTGGTCCAAGAATCATCCAAGTTGACCAAGTTCGTCCATTTTGGTCTTTTCTTCGTTTCGACTAGCTTCAAAGTTGACCGAAGCCAAATGTCAAGCATAGATTGATGTAATATGACACAATAAACCATGTGGAGAAGTTTGAGACCAACGAAGAGAGATTTGGTCCAAGAATCATCCAAGTTGACCAAGTTCGTCCATTTTGGTCCTTCTTCGTTTCGACTAGCTTCAAAGTTGACCGAAGCCAAATGTCAAGCATAGATTGATGTAATATGACACAATAAACCATGTGGAGAAGTTTGAGACCAACGAAGAGAGATTTGGTCCAAGAATCATCCAAGTTGACCAAGTTCGTCCATTTTGGTCTTTCTTCGTTTCGACTAGCTTCAAAGTTGACCGAAGCCAAATGTCAAGCATAGATTGATGTAATATGACACAATAAACCATGTGGAGAAGTTTGAGACCAACGAAGAGAGATTTGGTCCAAGAATCATCCAACTTGACCAAGTTCGTCCATTTTGGTCTTCTTCGTTTCGACTAGCTTCAAAGTTGACCGAAGCCAAATGTCAAGCATAGATTGATGTAATATGACACAATAAACCATGTGGAGAAGTTTGAGACCAACGAAGAGAGATTTGGTCCAAGAATCATCCAACTTGACCAAGTTCGTCCATTTTGGTCTTCTTCGTTTCGACTAGCTTCAAAGTTGACCGAAGCCAAATGTCAAGCATAGATTGATGTAATATGACACAATAAACCATGTGGAGAAGTTTGAGACCAACGAAGAGAGATTTGGTCCAAGAATCATCCAAGTTGACCAAGTTCGTCCATTTTGGTCCTTCTTCGTTTCGACTAGCTTCAAAGTTGACCGAAGCCAAATGTCAAGCATAGATTGATGTAATATGACACAATAAACCATGTGGAGAAGTTTGAGACCAACGAAGAGAGATTTGGTCCAAGAATCATCCAAGTTGACCAAGTTCGTCCATTTTGGTCCTTCTTCGTTTCGACTAGCTTCAAAGTTGACCGAAGCCAAATGTCAAGCATAGATTGATGTAATATGACACAATAAACCATGTGGAGAAGTTTGAGACCAACGAAGAGAGATTTGGTCCAAGAATCATCCAACTTGACCAAGTTCGTCCATTTTGGTCTTTCTTCGTTTCGACTAGCTTCAAAGTTGACCGAAGCCAAATGTCAAGCATAGATTGATGTAATATGACACATTAAACCATGTGGAGAAGTTTGAGACCAACGAAGAGAGATTTGGTCCAAGAATCATCCAAGTTGACCAAGTTCGTCCATTTTGGTCTTTCTTCGTTTCGACTAGCTTCAAAGTTGACCGAAGCCAAATGTCAAGCATAGATTGATGTAATATGACACAATAAACCATGTGGAGAAGTTTGAGACCAACGAAGAGAGATTTGGTCCAAGAATCATCCAAGTTGACCAAGTTCGTCCATTTTGGTCCTTCTTCGTTTCGACTAGCTTCAAAGTTGACCGAAGCCAAATGTCAAGCATAGATTGATGTAATATGACACAATAAACCATGTGGAGAAGTTTGAGACCAACGAAGAGAGATTTGGTCCAAGAATCATCCAAGTTGACCAAGTTCGTCCATTTTGGTCTTTCTTCGTTTCGACTAGCTTCAAAGTTGACCGAAGCCAAATGTCAAGCATAGATTGATGTAATATGACACAATAAACCATGTGGAGAAGTTTGAGACCAACGAAGAGAGATTTGGTCCAAGAATCATCCAACTTGACCAAGTTCGTCCATTTTGGTCTTTCTTCGTTTCGACTAGCTTCAAAGTTGACCGAAGCCAAATGTCAAGCATAGATTGATGTAATATGACACAATAAACCATGTGGAGAAGTTTGAGACCAACGAAGAGAGATTTGGTCCAAGAATCATCCAAGTTGACCAAGTTCGTCCATTTTGGTCCTTCTTCGTTTCGACTAGCTTCAAAGTTGACCGAAGCCAAATGTCAAGCATAGATTGATGTAATATGACACAATAAACCATGTGGAGAAGTTTGAGACCAACGAAGAGAGATTTGGTCCAAGAATCATCCAAGTTGACCAAGTTCGTCCATTTTGGTCTTCTTCGTTTCGACTAGCTTCAAAGTTGACCGAAGCCAAATGTCAAGCATAGATTGATGTAATATGACACAATAAACCATGTGGAGAAGTTTGAGACCAACGAAGAGAGATTTGGTCCAAGAATCATCCAAGTTGACCAAGTTCGTCCATTTTGGTCCTTCTTCGTTTCGACTAGCTTCAAAGTTGACCGAAGCCAAATGTCAAGCATAGATTGATGTAATATGACACAATAAACCATGTGGAGAAGTTTGAGACCAACGAAGAGAGATTTGGTCCAAGAATCATCCAAGTTGACCAAGTTCGTCCATTTTGGTCTTCTTCGTTTCGACTAGCTTCAAAGTTGACCGAAGCCAAATGTCAAGCATAGATTGATGTAATATGACACAATAAACCATGTGGAGAAGTTTGAGACCAACGAAGAGAGATTTGGTCCAAGAATCATCCAAGTTGACCAAGTTCGTCCATTTTGGTCTTTCTTCGTTTCGACTAGCTTCAAAGTTGACCGAAGCCAAATGTCAAGCATAGATTGATGTAATATGACACAATAAACCATGTGGAGAAGTTTGAGACCAACGAAGAGAGATTTGGTCCAAGAATCATCCAAGTTGACCAAGTTCGTCCATTTTGGTCTTTCTTCGTTTCGACTAGCTTCAAAGTTGACCGAAGCCAAATGTCAAGCATAGATTGATGTAATATGACACAATAAACCATGTGGAGAAGTTTGAGACCAACGAAGAGAGATTTGGTCCAAGAATCATCCAAGTTGACCAAGTTCGTCCATTTTGGTCCTTCTTCGTTTCGACTAGCTTCAAAGTTGACCGAAGCCAAATGTCAAGCATAGATTGATGTAATATGACACAATAAACCATGTGGAGAAGTTTGAGACCAACGAAGAGAGATTTGGTCCAAGAATCATCCAAGTTGACCAAGTTCGTCCATTTTGGTCCTTCTTCGTTTCGACTAGCTTCAAAGTTGACCGAAGCCAAATGTCAAGCATAGATTGATGTAATATGACACATTAAACCATGTGGAGAAGTTTGAGACCAACGAAGAGAGATTTGGTCCAAGAATCATCCAAGTTGACCAAGTTCGTCCATTTTGGTCCTTCTTCGTTTCGACTAGCTTCAAAGTTGACCGAAGCCAAATGTCAAGCATAGATTGATGTAATATGACACAATAAACCATGTGGAGAAGTTTGAGACCAACGAAGAGAGATTTGGTCCAAGAATCATCCAAGTTGACCAAGTTCGTCCATTTTGGTCCTTCTTCGTTTCGACTAGCTTCAAAGTTGACCGAAGCCAAATGTCAAGCATAGATTGATGTAATATGACACAATAAACCATGTGGAGAAGTTTGAGACCAACGAAGAGAGATTTGGTCCAAGAATCATCCAAGTTGACCAAGTTCGTCCATTTTGGTCCTTCTTCGTTTCGACTAGCTTCAAAGTTGACCGAAGCCAAATGTCAAGCATAGATTGATGTAATATGACACATAAACCATGTGGAGAAGTTTGAGACCAACGAAGAGAGATTTGGTCCAAGAATCATCCAAGTTGACCAAGTTCGTCCATTTTGGTCCTTCTTCGTTTCGACTAGCTTCAAAGTTGACCGAAGCCAAATGTCAAGCATAGATTGATGTAATATGACACAATAAACCATGTGGAGAAGTTTGAGACCAACGAAGAGAGATTTGGTCCAAGAATCATCCAAGTTGACCAAGTTCGTCCATTTTGGTCCTTCTTCGTTTCGACTAGCTTCAAAGTTGACCGAAGCCAAATGTCAAGCATAGATTGATGTAATATGACACAATAAACCATGTGGAGAAGTTTGAGACCAACGAAGAGAGATTTGGTCCAAGAATCATCCAAGTTGACCAAGTTCGTCCATTTTGGTCTTTCTTCGTTTCGACTAGCTTCAAAGTTGACCGAAGCCAAATGTCAAGCATAGATTGATGTAATATGACACAATAAACCATGTGGAGAAGTTTGAGACCAACGAAGAGAGATTTGGTCCAAGAATCATCCAAGTTGACCAAGTTCGTCCATTTTGGTCCTTCTTCGTTTCGACTAGCTTCAAAGTTGACCGAAGCCAAATGTCAAGCATAGATTGATGTAATATGACACAATAAACCATGTGGAGAAGTTTGAGACCAACGAAGAGAGATTTGGTCCAAGAATCATCCAAGTTGACCAAGTTCGTCCATTTTGGTCCTTCTTCGTTTCGACTAGCTTCAAAGTTGACCGAAGCCAAATGTCAAGCATAGATTGATGTAATATGACACAATAAACCATGTGGAGAAGTTTGAGACCAACGAAGAGAGATTTGGTCCAAGAATCATCCAAGTTGACCAAGTTCGTCCATTTTGGTCCTTCTTCGTTTCGACTAGCTTCAAAGTTGACCGAAGCCAAATGTCAAGCATAGATTGATGTAATATGACACAATAAACCATGTGGAGAAGTTTGAGACCAACGAAGAGAGATTTGGTCCAAGAATCATCCAAGTTGACCAAGTTCGTCCATTTTGGTCCTTCTTCGTTTCGACTAGCTTCAAAGTTGACCGAAGCCAAATGTCAAGCATAGATTGATGTAATATGACACAATAAACCATGTGGAGAAGTTTGAGACCAACGAAGAGAGATTTGGTCCAAGAATCATCCAAGTTGACCAAGTTCGTCCATTTTGGTCCTTCTTCGTTTCGACTAGCTTCAAAGTTGACCGAAGCCAAATGTCAAGCATAGATTGATGTAATATGACACAATAAACCATGTGGAGAAGTTTGAGACCAACGAAGAGAGATTTGGTCCAAGAATCATCCAAGTTGACCAAGTTCGTCCATTTTGGTCCTTCTTCGTTTCGACTAGCTTCAAAGTTGACCGAAGCCAAATGTCAAGCATAGATTGATGTAATATGACACAATAAACCATGTGGAGAAGTTTGAGACCAACGAAGAGAGATTTGGTCCAAGAATCATCCAAGTTGACCAAGTTCGTCCATTTTGGTCTTTCTTCGTTTCGACTAGCTTCAAAGTTGACCGAAGCCAAATGTCAAGCATAGATTGATGTAATATGACACAATAAACCATGTGGAGAAGTTTGAGACCAACGAAGAGAGATTTGGTCCAAGAATCATCCAAGTTGACCAAGTTCGTCCATTTTGGTCTTCTTCGTTTCGACTAGCTTCAAAGTTGACCGAAGCCAAATGTCAAGCATAGATTGATGTAATATGACACAATAAACCATGTGGAGAAGTTTGAGACCAACGAAGAGAGATTTGGTCCAAGAATCATCCAAGTTGACCAAGTTCGTCCATTTTGGTCTTCTTCGTTTCGACTAGCTTCAAAGTTGACCGAAGCCAAATGTCAAGCATAGATTGATGTAATATGACACAATAAACCATGTGGAGAAGTTTGAGACCAACGAAGAGAGATTTGGTCCAAGAATCATCCAAGTTGACCAAGTTCGTCCATTTTGGTCCTTCTTCGTTTCGACTAGCTTCAAAGTTGACCGAAGCCAAATGTCAAGCATAGATTGATGTAATATGACACAATAAACCATGTGGAGAAGTTTGAGACCAACGAAGAGAGATTTGGTCCAAGAATCATCCAAGTTGACCAAGTTCGTCCATTTTGGTCCTTCTTCGTTTCGACTAGCTTCAAAGTTGACCGAAGCCAAATGTCAAGCATAGATTGATGTAATATGACACAATAAACCATGTGGAGAAGTTTGAGACCAACGAAGAGAGATTTGGTCCAAGAATCATCCAAGTTGACCAAGTTCGTCCATTTTGGTCCTTCTTCGTTTCGACTAGCTTCAAAGTTGACCGAAGCCAAATGTCAAGCATAGATTGATGTAATATGACACAATAAACCATGTGGAGAAGTTTGAGACCAACGAAGAGAGATTTGGTCCAAGAATCATCCAAGTTGACCAAGTTCGTCCATTTTGGTCTTTCTTCGTTTCGACTAGCTTCAAAGTTGACCGAAGCCAAATGTCAAGCATAGATTGATGTAATATGACACAATAAACCATGTGGAGAAGTTTGAGACCAACGAAGAGAGATTTGGTCCAAGAATCATCCAAGTTGACCAAGTTCGTCCATTTTGGTCCTTCTTCGTTTCGACTAGCTTCAAAGTTGACCGAAGCCAAATGTCAAGCATAGATTGATGTAATATGACACAATAAACCATGTGGAGAAGTTTGAGACCAACGAAGAGAGATTTGGTCCAAGAATCATCCAAGTTGACCAAGTTCGTCCATTTTGGTCCTTCTTCGTTTCGACTAGCTTCAAAGTTGACCGAAGCCAAATGTCAAGCATAGATTGATGTAATATGACACATTAAACCATGTGGAGAAGTTTGAGACCAACGAAGAGAGATTTGGTCCAAGAATCATCCAAGTTGACCAAGTTCGTCCATTTTGGTCCTTCTTCGTTTCGACTAGCTTCAAAGTTGACCGAAGCCAAATGTCAAGCATAGATTGATGTAATATGACACAATAAACCATGTGGAGAAGTTTGAGACCAACGAAGAGAGATTTGGTCCAAGAATCATCCAAGTTGACCAAGTTCGTCCATTTTGGTCCTTCTTCGTTTCGACTAGCTTCAAAGTTGACCGAAGCCAAATGTCAAGCATAGATTGATGTAATATGACACAATAAACCATGTGGAGAAGTTTGAGACCAACGAAGAGAGATTTGGTCCAAGAATCATCCAAGTTGACCAAGTTCGTCCATTTTGGTCTTTCTTCGTTTCGACTAGCTTCAAAGTTGACCGAAGCCAAATGTCAAGCATAGATTGATGTAATATGACACAATAAACCATGTGGAGAAGTTTGAGACCAACGAAGAGAGATTTGGTCCAAGAATCATCCAAGTTGACCAAGTTCGTCCATTTTGGTCCTTCTTCGTTTCGACTAGCTTCAAAGTTGACCGAAGCCAAATGTCAAGCATAGATTGATGTAATATGACACAATAAACCATGTGGAGAAGTTTGAGACCAACGAAGAGAGATTTGGTCCAAGAATCATCCAAGTTGACCAAGTTCGTCCATTTTGGTCCTTCTTCGTTTCGACTAGCTTCAAAGTTGACCGAAGCCAAATGTCAAGCATAGATTGATGTAATATGACACAATAAACCATGTGGAGAAGTTTGAGACCAACGAAGAGAGATTTGGTCCAAGAATCATCCAAGTTGACCAAGTTCGTCCATTTTGGTCCTTCTTCGTTTCGACTAGCTTCAAAGTTGACCGAAGCCAAATGTCAAGCATAGATTGATGTAATATGACACAATAAACCATGTGGAGAAGTTTGAGACCAACGAAGAGAGATTTGGTCCAAGAATCATCCAAGTTGACCAAGTTCGTCCATTTTGGTCCTTCTTCGTTTCGACTAGCTTCAAAGTTGACCGAAGCCAAATGTCAAGCATAGATTGATGTAATATGACACAATAAACCATGTGGAGAAGTTTGAGACCAACGAAGAGAGATTTGGTCCAAGAATCATCCAAGTTGACCAAGTTCGTCCATTTTGGTCTTCTTCGTTTCGACTAGCTTCAAAGTTGACCGAAGCCAAATGTCAAGCATAGATTGATGTAATATGACACAATAAACCATGTGGAGAAGTTTGAGACCAACGAAGAGAGATTTGGTCCAAGAATCATCCAAGTTGACCAAGTTCGTCCATTTTGGTCCTTCTTCGTTTCGACTAGCTTCAAAGTTGACCGAAGCCAAATGTCAAGCATAGATTGATGTAATATGACACAATAAACCATGTGGAGAAGTTTGAGACCAACGAAGAGAGATTTGGTCCAAGAATCATCCAAGTTGACCAAGTTCGTCCATTTTGGTCCTTCTTCGTTTCGACTAGCTTCAAAGTTGACCGAAGCCAAATGTCAAGCATAGATTGATGTAATATGACACAATAAACCATGTGGAGAAGTTTGAGACCAACGAAGAGAGATTTGGTCCAAGAATCATCCAAGTTGACCAAGTTCGTCCATTTTGGTCCTTCTTCGTTTCGACTAGCTTCAAAGTTGACCGAAGCCAAATGTCAAGCATAGATTGATGTAATATGACACAATAAACCATGTGGAGAAGTTTGAGACCAACGAAGAGAGATTTGGTCCAAGAATCATCCAAGTTGACCAAGTTCGTCCATTTTGGTCTTTCTTCGTTTCGACTAGCTTCAAAGTTGACCGAAGCCAAATGTCAAGCATAGATTGATGTAATATGACACAATAAACCATGTGGAGAAGTTTGAGACCAACGAAGAGAGATTTGGTCCAAGAATCATCCAAGTTGACCAAGTTCGTCCATTTTGGTCCTTCTTCGTTTCGACTAGCTTCAAAGTTGACCGAAGCCAAATGTCAAGCATAGATTGATGTAATATGACACAATAAACCATGTGGAGAAGTTTGAGACCAACGAAGAGAGATTTGGTCCAAGAATCATCCAAGTTGACCAAGTTCGTCCATTTTGGTCTTTCTTCGTTTCGACTAGCTTCAAAGTTGACCGAAGCCAAATGTCAAGCATAGATTGATGTAATATGACACAATAAACCATGTGGAGAAGTTTGAGACCAACGAAGAGAGATTTGGTCCAAGAATCATCCAAGTTGACCAAGTTCGTCCATTTTGGTCTTCTTCGTTTCGACTAGCTTCAAAGTTGACCGAAGCCAAATGTCAAGCATAGATTGATGTAATATGACACAATAAACCATGTGGAGAAGTTTGAGACCAACGAAGAGAGATTTGGTCCAAGAATCATCCAAGTTGACCAAGTTCGTCCATTTTGGTCCTTCTTCGTTTCGACTAGCTTCAAAGTTGACCGAAGCCAAATGTCAAGCATAGATTGATGTAATATGACACAATAAACCATGTGGAGAAGTTTGAGACCAACGAAGAGAGATTTGGTCCAAGAATCATCCAAGTTGACCAAGTTCGTCCATTTTGGTCTTTCTTCGTTTCGACTAGCTTCAAAGTTGACCGAAGCCAAATGTCAAGCATAGATTGATGTAATATGACACAATAAACCATGTGGAGAAGTTTGAGACCAACGAAGAGAGATTTGGTCCAAGAATCATCCAAGTTGACCAAGTTCGTCCATTTTGGTCCTTCTTCGTTTCGACTAGCTTCAAAGTTGACCGAAGCCAAATGTCAAGCATAGATTGATGTAATATGACACAATAAACCATGTGGAGAAGTTTGAGACCAACGAAGAGAGATTTGGTCCAAGAATCATCCAAGTTGACCAAGTTCGTCCATTTTGGTCCTTCTTCGTTTCGACTAGCTTCAAAGTTGACCGAAGCCAAATGTCAAGCATAGATTGATGTAATATGACACAATAAACCATGTGGAGAAGTTTGAGACCAACGAAGAGAGATTTGGTCCAAGAATCATCCAAGTTGACCAAGTTCGTCCATTTTGGTCCTTCTTCGTTTCGACTAGCTTCAAAGTTGACCGAAGCCAAATGTCAAGCATAGATTGATGTAATATGACACAATAAACCATGTGGAGAAGTTTGAGACCAACGAAGAGAGATTTGGTCCAAGAATCATCCAAGTGACCAAGTTCGTCCATTTTGGTCTTTCTTCGTTTCGACTAGCTTCAAAGTTGACCGAAGCCAAATGTCAAGCATAGATTGATGTAATATGACACAATAAACCATGTGGAGAAGTTTGAGACCAACGAAGAGAGATTTGGTCCAAGAATCATCCAAGTTGACCAAGTTCGTCCATTTTGGTCTTCTTCGTTTCGACTAGCTTCAAAGTTGACCGAAGCCAAATGTCAAGCATAGATTGATGTAATATGACACAATAAACCATGTGGAGAAGTTTGAGACCAACGAAGAGAGATTTGGTCCAAGAATCATCCAACTTGACCAAGTTCGTCCATTTTGGTCTTTCTTCGTTTCGACTAGCTTCAAAGTTGACCGAAGCCAAATGTCAAGCATAGATTGATGTAATATGACACAATAAACCATGTGGAGAAGTTTGAGACCAACGAAGAGAGATTTGGTCCAAGAATCATCCAACTTGACCAAGTTCGTCCATTTTGGTCCTTCTTCGTTTCGACTAGCTTCAAAGTTGACCGAAGCCAAATGTCAAGCATAGATTGATGTAATATGACACAATAAACCATGTGGAGAAGTTTGAGACCAACGAAGAGAGATTTGGTCCAAGAATCATCCAAGTTGACCAAGTTCGTCCATTTTGGTCTTTCTTCGTTTCGACTAGCTTCAAAGTTGACCGAAGCCAAATGTCAAGCATAGATTGATGTAATATGACACAATAAACCATGTGGAGAAGTTTGAGACCAACGAAGAGAGATTTGGTCCAAGAATCATCCAACTTGACCAAGTTCGTCCATTTTGGTCTTTCTTCGTTTCGACTAGCTTCAAAGTTGACCGAAGCCAAATGTCAAGCATAGATTGATGTAATATGACACAATAAACCATGTGGAGAAGTTTGAGACCAACGAAGAGAGATTTGGTCCAAGAATCATCCAAGTTGACCAAGTTCGTCCATTTTGGTCTTTCTTCGTTTCGACTAGCTTCAAAGTTGACCGAAGCCAAATGTCAAGCATAGATTGATGTAATATGACACAATAAACCATGTGGAGAAGTTTGAGACCAACGAAGAGAGATTTGGTCCAAGAATCATCCAACTTGACCAAGTTCGTCCATTTTGGTCTTTCTTCGTTTCGACTAGCTTCAAAGTTGACCGAAGCCAAATGTCAAGCATAGATTGATGTAATATGACACAATAAACCATGTGGAGAAGTTTGAGACCAACGAAGAGAGATTTGGTCCAAGAATCATCCAAGTTGACCAAGTTCGTCCATTTTGGTCTTTCTTCGTTTCGACTAGCTTCAAAGTTGACCGAAGCCAAATGTCAAGCATAGATTGATGTAATATGACACAATAAACCATGTGGAGAAGTTTGAGACCAACGAAGAGAGATTTGGTCCAAGAATCATCCAAGTTGACCAAGTTCGTCCATTTTGGTCTTTCTTCGTTTCGACTAGCTTCAAAGTTGACCGAAGCCAAATGTCAAGCATAGATTGATGTAATATGACACAATAAACCATGTGGAGAAGTTTGAGACCAACGAAGAGAGATTTGGTCCAAGAATCATCCAACTTGACCAAGTTCGTCCATTTTGGTCTTTCTTCGTTTCGACTAGCTTCAAAGTTGACCGAAGCCAAATGTCAAGCATAGATTGATGTAATATGACACAATAAACCATGTGGAGAAGTTTGAGACCAACGAAGAGAGATTTGGTCCAAGAATCATCCAACTTGACCAAGTTCGTCCATTTTGGTCTTTCTTCGTTTCGACTAGCTTCAAAGTTGACCGAAGCCAAATGTCAAGCATAGATTGATGTAATATGACACAATAAACCATGTGGAGAAGTTTGAGACCAACGAAGAGAGATTTGGTCCAAGAATCATCCAAGTTGACCAAGTTCGTCCATTTTGGTCTTTCTTCGTTTCGACTAGCTTCAAAGTTGACCGAAGCCAAATGTCAAGCATAGATTGATGTAATATGACACAATAAACCATGTGGAGAAGTTTGAGACCAACGAAGAGAGATTTGGTCCAAGAATCATCCAACTTGACCAAGTTCGTCCATTTTGGTCTTTCTTCGTTTCGACTAGCTTCAAAGTTGACCGAAGCCAAATGTCAAGCATAGATTGATGTAATATGACACAATAAACCATGTGGAGAAGTTTGAGACCAACGAAGAGAGATTTGGTCCAAGAATCATCCAACTTGACCAAGTTCGTCCATTTTGGTCTTTCTTCGTTTCGACTAGCTTCAAAGTTGACCGAAGCCAAATGTCAAGCATAGATTGATGTAATATGACACAATAAACCATGTGGAGAAGTTTGAGACCAACGAAGAGAGATTTGGTCCAAGAATCATCCAACTTGACCAAGTTCGTCCATTTTGGTCTTTCTTCGTTTCGACTAGCTTCAAAGTTGACCGAAGCCAAATGTCAAGCATAGATTGATGTAATATGACACAATAAACCATGTGGAGAAGTTTGAGACCAACGAAGAGAGATTTGGTCCAAGAATCATCCAACTTAACCAAGTTCGTCCATTTTGGTCTTTCTTCGTTTCGACTAGCTTCAAAGTTGACCGAAGCCAAATGTCAAGCATAGATTGATGTAATATGACACAATAAACCATGTGGAGAAGTTTGAGACCAACGAAGAGAGATTTGGTCCAAGAATCATCCAACTTGACCAAGTTCGTCCATTTTGGTCTTTCTTCGTTTCGACTAGCTTCAAAGTTGACCGAAGCCAAATGTCAAGCATAGATTGATGTAATATGACACAATAAACCATGTGGAGAAGTTTGAGACCAACGAAGAGAGATTTGGTCCAAGAATCATCCAACTTGACCAAGTTCGTCCATTTTGGTCTTTCTTCGTTTCGACTAGCTTCAAAGTTGACCGAAGCCAAATGTCAAGCATAGATTGATGTAATATGACACAATAAACCATGTGGAGAAGTTTGAGACCAACGAAGAGAGATTTGGTCCAAGAATCATCCAACTTGACCAAGTTCGTCCATTTTGGTCTTTCTTCGTTTCGACTAGCTTCAAAGTTGACCGAAGCCAAATGTCAAGCATAGATTGATGTAATATGACACAATAAACCATGTGGAGAAGTTTGAGACCAACGAAGAGAGATTTGGTCCAAGAATCATCCAACTTAACCAAGTTCGTCCATTTTGGTCTTTCTTCGTTTCGACTAGCTTCAAAGTTGACCGAAGCCAAATGTCAAGCATAGATTGATGTAATATGACACAATAAACCATGTGGAGAAGTTTGAGACCAACGAAGAGAGATTTGGTCCAAGAATCATCCAACTTGACCAAGTTCGTCCATTTTGGTCTTTCTTCGTTTCGACTAGCTTCAAAGTTGACCGAAGCCAAATGTCAAGCATAGATTGATGTAATATGACACAATAAACCATGTGGAGAAGTTTGAGACCAACGAAGAGAGATTTGGTCCAAGAATCATCCAACTTGACCAAGTTCGTCCATTTTGGTCTTTCTTCGTTTCGACTAGCTTCAAAGTTGACCGAAGCCAAATGTCAAGCATAGATTGATGTAATATGACACAATAAACCATGTGGAGAAGTTTGAGACCAACGAAGAGAGATTTGGTCCAAGAATCATCCAACTTGACCAAGTTCGTCCATTTTGGTCTTTCTTCGTTTCGACTAGCTTCAAAGTTGACCGAAGCCAAATGTCAAGCATAGATTGATGTAATATGACACAATAAACCATGTGGAGAAGTTTGAGACCAACGAAGAGAGATTTGGTCCAAGAATCATCCAACTTACCAAGTTCGTCCATTTTGGTCTTTCTTCGTTTCGACTAGCTTCAAAGTTGACCGAAGCCAAATGTCAAGCATAGATTGATGTAATATGACACAATAAACCATGTGGAGAAGTTTGAGACCAACGAAGAGAGATTTGGTCCAAGAATCATCCAACTTAACCAAGTTCGTCCATTTTGGTCTTTCTTCGTTTCGACTAGCTTCAAAGTTGACCGAAGCCAAATGTCAAGCATAGATTGATGTAATATGACACAATAAACCATGTGGAGAAGTTTGAGACCAACGAAGAGAGATTTGGTCCAAGAATCATCCAACTTGACCAAGTTCGTCCATTTTGGTCTTTCTTCGTTTCGACTAGCTTCAAAGTTGACCGAAGCCAAATGTCAAGCATAGATTGATGTAATATGACACAATAAACCATGTGGAGAAGTTTGAGACCAACGAAGAGAGATTTGGTCCAAGAATCATCCAACTTGACCAAGTTCGTCCATTTTGGTCTTTCTTCGTTTCGACTAGCTTCAAAGTTGACCGAAGCCAAATGTCAAGCATAGATTGATGTAATATGACACAATAAACCATGTGGAGAAGTTTGAGACCAACGAAGAGAGATTTGGTCCAAGAATCATCCAACTTGACCAAGTTCGTCCATTTTGGTCTTTCTTCGTTTCGACTAGCTTCAAAGTTGACCGAAGCCAAATGTCAAGCATAGATTGATGTAATATGACACAATAAACCATGTGGAGAAGTTTGAGACCAACGAAGAGAGATTTGGTCCAAGAATCATCCAACTTGACCAAGTTCGTCCATTTTGGTCTTTCTTCGTTTCGACTAGCTTCAAAGTTGACCGAAGCCAAATGTCAAGCATAGATTGATGTAATATGACACAATAAACCATGTGGAGAAGTTTGAGACCAACGAAGAGAGATTTGGTCCAAGAATCATCCAACTTGACCAAGTTCGTCCATTTTGGTCTTTCTTCGTTTCGACTAGCTTCAAAGTTGACCGAAGCCAAATGTCAAGCATAGATTGATGTAATATGACACAATAAACCATGTGGAGAAGTTTGAGACCAACGAAGAGAGATTTGGTCCAAGAATCATCCAACTTACCAAGTTCGTCCATTTTGGTCTTCTTCGTTTCGACTAGCTTCAAAGTTGACCGAAGCCAAATGTCAAGCATAGATTGATGTAATATGACACAATAAACCATGTGGAGAAGTTTGAGACCAACGAAGAGAGATTTGGTCCAAGAATCATCCAAGTTGACCAAGTTCGTCCATTTTGGTCTTTCTTCGTTTCGACTAGCTTCAAAGTTGACCGAAGCCAAATGTCAAGCATAGATTGATGTAATATGACACAATAAACCATGTGGAGAAGTTTGAGACCAACGAAGAGAGATTTGGTCCAAGAATCATCCAAGTTGACCAAGTTCGTCCATTTTGGTCTTTCTTCGTTTCGACTAGCTTCAAAGTTGACCGAAGCCAAATGTCAAGCATAGATTGATGTAATATGACACAATAAACCATGTGGAGAAGTTTGAGACCAACGAAGAGAGATTTGGTCCAAGAATCATCCAACTTGACCAAGTTCGTCCATTTTGGTCCTTCTTCGTTTCGACTAGCTTCAAAGTTGACCGAAGCCAAATGTCAAGCATAGATTGATGTAATATGACACAATAAACCATGTGGAGAAGTTTGAGACCAACGAAGAGAGATTTGGTCCAAGAATCATCCAACTTGACCAAGTTCGTCCATTTTGGTCTTTCTTCGTTTCGACTAGCTTCAAAGTTGACCGAAGCCAAATGTCAAGCATAGATTGATGTAATATGACACAATAAACCATGTGGAGAAGTTTGAGACCAACGAAGAGAGATTTGGTCCAAGAATCATCCAAGTTGACCAAGTTCGTCCATTTTGGTCTTTCTTCGTTTCGACTAGCTTCAAAGTTGACCGAAGCCAAATGTCAAGCATAGATTGATGTAATATGACACAATAAACCATGTGGAGAAGTTTGAGACCAACGAAGAGAGATTTGGTCCAAGAATCATCCAACTTACCAAGTTCGTCCATTTTGGTCTTTCTTCGTTTCGACTAGCTTCAAAGTTGACCGAAGCCAAATGTCAAGCATAGATTGATGTAATATGACACAATAAACCATGTGGAGAAGTTTGAGACCAACGAAGAGAGATTTGGTCCAAGAATCATCCAAGTTGACCAAGTTCGTCCATTTTGGTCTTTCTTCGTTTCGACTAGCTTCAAAGTTGACCGAAGCCAAATGTCAAGCATAGATTGATGTAATATGACACAATAAACCATGTGGAGAAGTTTGAGACCAACGAAGAGAGATTTGGTCCAAGAATCATCCAACTTGACCAAGTTCGTCCATTTTGGTCTTTCTTCGTTTCGACTAGCTTCAAAGTTGACCGAAGCCAAATGTCAAGCATAGATTGATGTAATATGACACAATAAACCATGTGGAGAAGTTTGAGACCAACGAAGAGAGATTTGGTCCAAGAATCATCCAACTTGACCAAGTTCGTCCATTTTGGTCTTTCTTCGTTTCGACTAGCTTCAAAGTTGACCGAAGCCAAATGTCAAGCATAGATTGATGTAATATGACACAATAAACCATGTGGAGAAGTTTGAGACCAACGAAGAGAGATTTGGTCCAAGAATCATCCAAGTTGACCAAGTTCGTCCATTTTGGTCTTTCTTCGTTTCGACTAGCTTCAAAGTTGACCGAAGCCAAATGTCAAGCATAGATTGATGTAATATGACACAATAAACCATGTGGAGAAGTTTGAGACCAACGAAGAGAGATTTGGTCCAAGAATCATCCAAGTTAACCAAGTTCGTCCATTTTGGTCTTTCTTCGTTTCGACTAGCTTCAAAGTTGACCGAAGCCAAATGTCAAGCATAGATTGATGTAATATGACACAATAAACCATGTGGAGAAGTTTGAGACCAACGAAGAGAGATTTGGTCCAAGAATCATCCAACTTAACCAAGTTCGTCCATTTTGGTCTTTCTTCGTTTCGACTAGCTTCAAAGTTGACCGAAGCCAAATGTCAAGCATAGATTGATGTAATATGACACAATAAACCATGTGGAGAAGTTTGAGACCAACGAAGAGAGATTTGGTCCAAGAATCATCCAACTTGACCAAGTTCGTCCATTTTGGTCTTTCTTCGTTTCGACTAGCTTCAAAGTTGACCGAAGCCAAATGTCAAGCATAGATTGATGTAATATGACACAATAAACCATGTGGAGAAGTTTGAGACCAACGAAGAGAGATTTGGTCCAAGAATCATCCAAGTTACCAAGTTCGTCCATTTTGGTCCTTCTTCGTTTCGACTAGCTTCAAAGTTGACCGAAGCCAAATGTCAAGCATAGATTGATGTAATATGACACAATAAACCATGTGGAGAAGTTTGAGACCAACGAAGAGAGATTTGGTCCAAGAATCATCCAACTTAACCAAGTTCGTCCATTTTGGTCCTTCTTCGTTTCGACTAGCTTCAAAGTTGACCGAAGCCAAATGTCAAGCATAGATTGATGTAATATGACACAATAAACCATGTGGAGAAGTTTGAGACCAACGAAGAGAGATTTGGTCCAAGAATCATCCAAGTTACCAAGTTCGTCCATTTTGGTCTTTCTTCGTTTCGACTAGCTTCAAAGTTGACCGAAGCCAAATGTCAAGCATAGATTGATGTAATATGACACAATAAACCATGTGGAGAAGTTTGAGACCAACGAAGAGAGATTTGGTCCAAGAATCATCCAACTTACCAAGTTCGTCCATTTTGGTCTTTCTTCGTTTCGACTAGCTTCAAAGTTGACCGAAGCCAAATGTCAAGCATAGATTGATGTAATATGACACAATAAACCATGTGGAGAAGTTTGAGACCAACGAAGAGAGATTTGGTCCAAGAATCATCCAACTTAACCAAGTTCGTCCATTTTGGTCTTTCTTCGTTTCGACTAGCTTCAAAGTTGACCGAAGCCAAATGTCAAGCATAGATTGATGTAATATGACACAATAAACCATGTGGAGAAGTTTGAGACCAACGAAGAGAGATTTGGTCCAAGAATCATCCAACTTAACCAAGTTCGTCCATTTTGGTCTTCTTCGTTTCGACTAGCTTCAAAGTTGACCGAAGCCAAATGTCAAGCATAGATTGATGTAATATGACACAATAAACCATGTGGAGAAGTTTGAGACCAACGAAGAGAGATTTGGTCCAAGAATCATCCAACTTACCAAGTTCGTCCATTTTGGTCTTTCTTCGTTTCGACTAGCTTCAAAGTTGACCGAAGCCAAATGTCAAGCATAGATTGATGTAATATGACACAATAAACCATGTGGAGAAGTTTGAGACCAACGAAGAGAGATTTGGTCCAAGAATCATCCAACTTGACCAAGTTCGTCCATTTTGGTCTTTCTTCGTTTCGACTAGCTTCAAAGTTGACCGAAGCCAAATGTCAAGCATAGATTGATGTAATATGACACAATAAACCATGTGGAGAAGTTTGAGACCAACGAAGAGAGATTTGGTCCAAGAATCATCCAACTTGACCAAGTTCGTCCATTTTGGTCCTTCTTCGTTTCGACTAGCTTCAAAGTTGACCGAAGCCAAATGTCAAGCATAGATTGATGTAATATGACACAATAAACCATGTGGAGAAGTTTGAGACCAACGAAGAGAGATTTGGTCCAAGAATCATCCAAGTTGACCAAGTTCGTCCATTTTGGTCTTTCTTCGTTTCGACTAGCTTCAAAGTTGACCGAAGCCAAATGTCAAGCATAGATTGATGTAATATGACACAATAAACCATGTGGAGAAGTTTGAGACCAACGAAGAGAGATTTGGTCCAAGAATCATCCAACTTGACCAAGTTCGTCCATTTTGGTCTTTCTTCGTTTCGACTAGCTTCAAAGTTGACCGAAGCCAAATGTCAAGCATAGATTGATGTAATATGACACAATAAACCATGTGGAGAAGTTTGAGACCAACGAAGAGAGATTTGGTCCAAGAATCATCCAACTTAACCAAGTTCGTCCATTTTGGTCTTTCTTCGTTTCGACTAGCTTCAAAGTTGACCGAAGCCAAATGTCAAGCATAGATTGATGTAATATGACACAATAAACCATGTGGAGAAGTTTGAGACCAACGAAGAGAGATTTGGTCCAAGAATCATCCAACTTGACCAAGTTCGTCCATTTTGGTCTTTCTTCGTTTCGACTAGCTTCAAAGTTGACCGAAGCCAAATGTCAAGCATAGATTGATGTAATATGACACAATAAACCATGTGGAGAAGTTTGAGACCAACGAAGAGAGATTTGGTCCAAGAATCATCCAACTTGACCAAGTTCGTCCATTTTGGTCTTTCTTCGTTTCGACTAGCTTCAAAGTTGACCGAAGCCAAATGTCAAGCATAGATTGATGTAATATGACACAATAAACCATGTGGAGAAGTTTGAGACCAACGAAGAGAGATTTGGTCCAAGAATCATCCAACTTAACCAAGTTCGTCCATTTTGGTCTTTCTTCGTTTCGACTAGCTTCAAAGTTGACCGAAGCCAAATGTCAAGCATAGATTGATGTAATATGACACAATAAACCATGTGGAGAAGTTTGAGACCAACGAAGAGAGATTTGGTCCAAGAATCATCCAACTTACCAAGTTCGTCCATTTTGGTCTTTCTTCGTTTCGACTAGCTTCAAAGTTGACCGAAGCCAAATGTCAAGCATAGATTGATGTAATATGACACAATAAACCATGTGGAGAAGTTTGAGACCAACGAAGAGAGATTTGGTCCAAGAATCATCCAAGTTGACCAAGTTCGTCCATTTTGGTCTTTCTTCGTTTCGACTAGCTTCAAAGTTGACCGAAGCCAAATGTCAAGCATAGATTGATGTAATATGACACAATAAACCATGTGGAGAAGTTTGAGACCAACGAAGAGAGATTTGGTCCAAGAATCATCCAAGTGACCAAGTTCGTCCATTTTGGTCTTTCTTCGTTTCGACTAGCTTCAAAGTTGACCGAAGCCAAATGTCAAGCATAGATTGATGTAATATGACACAATAAACCATGTGGAGAAGTTTGAGACCAACGAAGAGAGATTTGGTCCAAGAATCATCCAACTTGACCAAGTTCGTCCATTTTGGTCTTTCTTCGTTTCGACTAGCTTCAAAGTTGACCGAAGCCAAATGTCAAGCATAGATTGATGTAATATGACACAATAAACCATGTGGAGAAGTTTGAGACCAACGAAGAGAGATTTGGTCCAAGAATCATCCAAGTTGACCAAGTTCGTCCATTTTGGTCTTTCTTCGTTTCGACTAGCTTCAAAGTTGACCGAAGCCAAATGTCAAGCATAGATTGATGTAATATGACACAATAAACCATGTGGAGAAGTTTGAGACCAACGAAGAGAGATTTGGTCCAAGAATCATCCAACTTACCAAGTTCGTCCATTTTGGTCCTTCTTCGTTTCGACTAGCTTCAAAGTTGACCGAAGCCAAATGTCAAGCATAGATTGATGTAATATGACACAATAAACCATGTGGAGAAGTTTGAGACCAACGAAGAGAGATTTGGTCCAAGAATCATCCAAGTTAACCAAGTTCGTCCATTTTGGTCCTTCTTCGTTTCGACTAGCTTCAAAGTTGACCGAAGCCAAATGTCAAGCATAGATTGATGTAATATGACACAATAAACCATGTGGAGAAGTTTGAGACCAACGAAGAGAGATTTGGTCCAAGAATCATCCAAGTTGACCAAGTTCGTCCATTTTGGTCTTTCTTCGTTTCGACTAGCTTCAAAGTTGACCGAAGCCAAATGTCAAGCATAGATTGATGTAATATGACACAATAAACCATGTGGAGAAGTTTGAGACCAACGAAGAGAGATTTGGTCCAAGAATCATCCAACTTGACCAAGTTCGTCCATTTTGGTCTTTCTTCGTTTCGACTAGCTTCAAAGTTGACCGAAGCCAAATGTCAAGCATAGATTGATGTAATATGACACAATAAACCATGTGGAGAAGTTTGAGACCAACGAAGAGAGATTTGGTCCAAGAATCATCCAACTAACCAAGTTCGTCCATTTTGGTCTTTCTTCGTTTCGACTAGCTTCAAAGTTGACCGAAGCCAAATGTCAAGCATAGATTGATGTAATATGACACAATAAACCATGTGGAGAAGTTTGAGACCAACGAAGAGAGATTTGGTCCAAGAATCATCCAACTTACCAAGTTCGTCCATTTTGGTCTTTCTTCGTTTCGACTAGCTTCAAAGTTGACCGAAGCCAAATGTCAAGCATAGATTGATGTAATATGACACATAAACCATGTGGAGAAGTTTGAGACCAACGAAGAGAGATTTGGTCCAAGAATCATCCAACTTACCAAGTTCGTCCATTTTGGTCTTTCTTCGTTTCGACTAGCTTCAAAGTTGACCGAAGCCAAATGTCAAGCATAGATTGATGTAATATGACACAATAAACCATGTGGAGAAGTTTGAGACCAACGAAGAGAGATTTGGTCCAAGAATCATCCAAGTTGACCAAGTTCGTCCATTTTGGTCTTTCTTCGTTTCGACTAGCTTCAAAGTTGACCGAAGCCAAATGTCAAGCATAGATTGATGTAATATGACACAATAAACCATGTGGAGAAGTTTGAGACCAACGAAGAGAGATTTGGTCCAAGAATCATCCAAGTTGACCAAGTTCGTCCATTTTGGTCTTTCTTCGTTTCGACTAGCTTCAAAGTTGACCGAAGCCAAATGTCAAGCATAGATTGATGTAATATGACACAATAAACCATGTGGAGAAGTTTGAGACCAACGAAGAGAGATTTGGTCCAAGAATCATCCAACTTGACCAAGTTCGTCCATTTTGGTCTTTCTTCGTTTCGACTAGCTTCAAAGTTGACCGAAGCCAAATGTCAAGCATAGATTGATGTAATATGACACAATAAACCATGTGGAGAAGTTTGAGACCAACGAAGAGAGATTTGGTCCAAGAATCATCCAACTTAACCAAGTTCGTCCATTTTGGTCTTTCTTCGTTTCGACTAGCTTCAAAGTTGACCGAAGCCAAATGTCAAGCATAGATTGATGTAATATGACACAATAAACCATGTGGAGAAGTTTGAGACCAACGAAGAGAGATTTGGTCCAAGAATCATCCAAGTAACCAAGTTCGTCCATTTTGGTCTTTCTTCGTTTCGACTAGCTTCAAAGTTGACCGAAGCCAAATGTCAAGCATAGATTGATGTAATATGACACAATAAACCATGTGGAGAAGTTTGAGACCAACGAAGAGAGATTTGGTCCAAGAATCATCCAAGTCGACCAAGTTCGTCCATTTTGGTCCTTCTTCGTTTCGACTAGCTTCAAAGTTGACCGAGCCAAATGTCAAGCAAAGATTGATGTAATATGACACAATAAACCATGTGGAGAAGTTTGAGACCAACGAAGAGAGATTTGGTCCAAGAATCATCCAAGTTGACCAAGTTCGTCATTTTGGTCTTTCTTCGTTTCGACTAGCTTCAAAGTTGACCGAAGCCAAATGTCAAGCATAGATTGATGTAATATGACACATTAAACCATGTGGAGAAGTTTGAGACCAACGAAGAGAGATTTGGTCCAAGAATCATCCAAGTCGACAAGTTCGTCCATTTTGGTCCTTCTTCTTTTCGACTAGCTTCAAAGTTGACCGAACCCAAATGTCAAGCATAGATTGATGTAATATGACACATTAAACCATGTGGAGAAGTTTGAGACCAACGAAGAGAGATTTGGTCCAAGAATCATCCAAGTTGACCAAGTTCGTCATTTTTGCCTCTTCTTGTTTCGACTAGCTTCAAAGTTGACCGAAGCCAAATGTCAAGCATAGATTGATGTAATATGACACATTAAACCATGTGGAGAAGTTTGAGACCAACGAAGAGAGATTTGGTCCAAGAATCATTCAAGTTGACCAAGTTCGTCCATTTTGGTCTTTTTCGTTTCGACTAGCTTCAAAGTTGACCGAAGCCAAATGTCAAGCATAGATTGATGTAATATGACACATTAAACCATGTGGAGAAGTTTGAGACCAACGAAGAGAGATTTGGTCCAAGAATCATCCAAGTCGACCAAGTTCGTCCATTTTGGTCCTTCTTCGTTTCGACTAGCTTCAAAGTTGACCGAAGCCAAATGTCAAGCATAGATTGATGTAATATGACACATTAAACCATGTGGAGAAGTTTGAGACCAACGAAGAGAGATTTGGTCCAAGAATCATCCAGTGGACCAAGTTCGTCCATTTTTGGTCTTTCTTTGTTTCGACAAGCTTCAAAGTTGACCGAAGCCAAATGTCAAGCATAGATTGATGTAATATGACACATTAAACCATGTGGAGAAGTTTGAGACCAACGAAGAGAGATTTGGTCCAAGAATCATCCAAGTTAACCAAGTTCGTCCATTTTGGTCTTTCTTGTTTCGACTAGCTTCAAGTTTACCGAAGCCAAATGTCATGCAAAGATTGATGTAATATAACAAATAAACCATGTGGAGAAGTTTGAGACCAACGAAGAGAGATTTGGTCCAAGAAATATCCAACTTGACCAAGTTCGTCCGTTTTTGCTTCTTGTTTTACTAGCTTAAAGTTGACCGAAGCCAAATGTCAAGCATAGATTGATGTAATATGACACATTAAACCATGTGGAGAAGTTTGAGACCAACGAAGAGAGATTTGGTCCAAGAATCATCCAACACGACCAAGTTCGTCCATTTTGGTCTTCTTCGTTTCGACTAACTTCAAAGTTGACCGAAGCAAATGTCAAGCATAGATTGATGTAATATGACACAATAAACCATGTGGAGAAGTTTGAGACCAACGAAGAGAGATTTGGTCCAGAAATCATCCAAGTTGACAAGTTCGTCCATTTTTGTCCTTCTTTGTTTCGACTAGCTTCAAAGTTGACCGAAGCCAAATGTCAAGCATAGATTGATGTAATATGACACATAAACCATGTGGAGAAGTTTGAGACCAACGAAGAGAGGTTTGGTCAAGAATCATCCAAGTCGACGAAGTTCGTCCATTTTTGTTTTCTTTGTTCTACTAGCTTCAAAGTTGACCGAAGCCAAATGTCAAGCATAGATTGATGTAATATGACAAATACCACCATGTGGAGAAGTTTGAGACCAACGAAGAGAGATTTGGTCCAAGAATCCAAGTTACCAAAGTTAGTCCATTTTTGCCTTCTTCGTTTCTACTAGTTTCAAACTGACCGAAGCCAAATGTTATGCAAGAGATTAATGTAATATAACACAAATACCATGTGGAGAAGTTTAAGACCAACGAAGAGAGATTTGGTCCAAGAATTATCCAAGTTGACAAGTTCGTCCATTTTGGTCCTTCTTCGTTTTCGACTAGCTTCAAAGTTGACCGAAGCCAAATGTCAAGCATAGATAGATGTAATATGACACATTAAACCATGTGGAGAAGTTTGAGACCAACGAAGAGAGATTTGGTCCAAGAATCATCCAAGTCAACAAGGTCGTCCATTTTGGTCTTCTTCGTTTCGACTAGCTCAAAGTTGACCGAAGCCAAATGTCAAGCATAGATAGATGTAATATGACACATTAAACCATGTGGAGAATTTGAGAGATAACGAAGAGAGATTTGGTCGAAGAATCATCCATGTTGACCAAGTTCGTCCATTTTTGTCCTTTCTTATTTTCGACAAGCTTCAAAGTTGACCGAAGCCAAATGTCAAGCAAAGATTGATGTAATATGACACAATAAACCATGTGGAGAAGTTTGAGACCAACGAAAAGAGATTTGGTCCAAGAATCATCAAGTTGACCAAGTTCGTCCATTTTGGTCTTATTCTCTTCGTGATTACTAGCTTCAAAGTTGATCCAACACAATGTCATGCAAAGATTAATGTAATAGGAGACAAAAAACCATGTGGAGAAGATTGAGACTAACGAAGAGAGATTTGGTCCAAGAATCATCCAAGTTGACCAAGTTCGTCCATTTTGGTCCTCTTCGTTTCGAACTTAGCTTCAAAGTTGACCGAAGCCAACTGTCAAGCATAGATTGATGTAATATGACACATTAAACCATTGGAGAGAGTTTGAGACCAACGAAGAGAGATTTGGTCCAAGAATCATCCAACTCGACAAGTTCGTCGTCTATTTTGGTTTTCTTTTTTCTATAGCTTCAAAGTTGACGAAAGCCAAATGTCAAGATAGATTGATGTAATATGACAATTACACCATGTGGAGAAGTTTGAGACTAACGAAGAGAGATTTGGTCCAAGAATCATCCGAGTTGACCAAGTTCGTCCATTTTGGTCTCCTCTTTCGTTTCTACTAGCTTCAAGTTGACCAAAGCCAATGTCAAGCATAGATTGATGTAATATGACAATTAACCATGTCGAGAATTTTGAGACCAACGAAGAGAGATTTTGTCAAGAATCATCCAAGTTAACCAAGTTCGTCCATTTTGGTCTTCTTCATTTCGACAAGCTTCAAAGTTGACGAAGCCAATGCCAAGCATAGATAGATGTAATATGACACATTAAACCATGTGGAGAATTTTGAGACCAACGAAGAGAGATTTGGTCCAAGAATCATCCATGTTGACCAAGTTCGTCCATTTTCGTCCTTCTTATTTTCGACAAGCTTCAAATTTGACCGAAGCGAATGTCATGCAAAGATTGATGTAATATGACACAATAAACCATGTGGAGAAGTTTGAGACCAACGAAGAGAGATTTGGTCCAAGAAATATCCAATTGACCAAGTTCGTCGATTTTGGTCCTTCTTCGTTTCGACTAGCTTCAAAGTTGACCGAACCAAATGTCAAGCAAAGATTAATGTAATATGACACAAGAAACCATGTGGAGAAGTTTGAGACCAACGAAAAGAGATTTGGTCCAAGAATCATCCAAGTTGACCAAGTTCGTCCATTTTGGTACTTCTTCGTTTCTACTAGCTTCAAAGTTGACCGAACCAAATGTCATGCAAAGATTAATGTAATAGGAGACAAAAAACCATGTGGAAAAGTTTGAGACCAACGAAGAGAGATTGGTTTGGTCAAGAATCATCCAAGTGAACCAAGTTCGTTCATTTTGGTCTTTCTTCTGTTTCTAATAGCTTCAAAGTTGATCGAACCCAAATGTCGTGCAAGATTGATGTAATATGACACAATAAACCATGTGGAGAAGTTTGAGGACCAACGAGAAGAGATTTTGCCCAAGAATCATCCAGTTGACCAAGTTCGTCCATTTTTGTCCTTCTTCGTTTCGACTAGCTTCAAACATGACCGAAGCCAAATGTCATGCAAAGATTAATGTAATATGAGACAATAAACCATGTGGAGAAGTTTGAGACCAACGAAGAGAGATTTGGTCTAAGAATCATCCAAGTTGACCAACTTCGTCGATTTTGGTCCTTCTTCGTTTCTACTAGCTTCAAAGTTGACCGAACCAAATGTCAAGCATAGATTGATGTAATATGACACAATTAAATCATGTGGAGAAGTTTGAGACCACGAAGAGAGATTTGGTCCAACAATCATTCAAGTTGACAAGTGTTCGTATTTGGTCATTTTTCGTTTCGACAAGTTTCAAAGTTGACCGAAGCCAATGCCACGCATAGATAGATGTAATATGACACATTAAACCATGTGGAGAAGTTTGAGACCAACGAACAGAGATTTGGTCCAAGAATTCACAAGTCGACCAAGTTCGTCCATTTTGGTCCGTCTTCGTTTCTACTAGCTTCAAAGTTGACCGAAGCCAAATGTCACGCATAGATTGATGTAATATGACACATTAAACCATGTGGAGAAGTTTGAGACCAACGAAGAGAGATTTGGTCCAAAATCATCCAAGTCGACCAAGTTCGTCCATTTTTGTCTTTCTTTGTTTCGACAAGCTTCAAAGTTGACCGAAGCCAAATGTCAAGCATAGATTAATGTAATATGACACATTAAACCATGTGGAGAAGTTTGAGACCAACGAAGAGAGATTTGGTCCAAGAATCATCCAAGTTGACCAAGTTCGTCCATTTTTGACCTTCTTCGTTTCTACTAGCTTCAACCTTTACCGAAGCGAAATGTCATGCAAAGATTAATGTAATATAACAAAATAAACCATGTGGAGAAGTTTAAGACCAACGAAGAGAGATTTAGTCCAAGAATATCCAGTTGACCAAGTTCGTCCGTTTTTGCCCTTTCTTCGTTTTCTACTAGCTTAAAGTTGAACGAAGCCAAATGTCAAGCATAGATTGATAATATGACACATTAAACCATGTGGAGAAGTTTGAGACCAACGAAGAGAGAGATTTGGTCCAAGTATCATCCAACACGACCAAGTTCGGCATTTTGGTCTTCTTCGTTTCTACTAACTTCAAAGTTGACCGAAGCAAAATGTCAAGCATAGATAGATGTAATATGACACATTAAACCATGTCGAGAATTTTGAGATAAACGAAGAGAGATTTGGTCGAAGAATCATCCATGTTGACCAAGTTCGTCCATTTTTGTCTTCTTATTTTCGACAAGCTTCAAAGTTGACGAAGCCCAAATGTCATGCAAAGATTAATGTAATATCACATAATAAACCATGTGGAGAAGTTTGAGACCAACGAAGGAGATTTGGTCCAAGAATTATCCAAGTTGACCAAGTTCGTCCATTTTGGTCCTTCTTCGTTTCTACTAGCTTCAAAGTTGACCGAAGCTAAATGTCAAGCATAGATTGATGTAATATGATACATTAAACCATGTGGAGAAGTTTGAGACCAACGAAGAGAGATTTGGTCCAAGAATCATCCAAGTCGACCAAGTTCGTCCATTTTGGTACTTCTTCGTTTCTACTAGCTTCAAAGTTGACCGAACCTAAATGTCATGTAAAGATTAATGTAATATGAGACAATAACCATGTGGAGAAGTTAGAGACTAACGAAGAGAGATTTGGTCCAAGAATCATCCGAGTTGACCAAGTTCGTCCATTTTGGTCCTTCTTCGTTTCTACTAGCTTCAAAGTTGACCGAAGCCAAATCTCAAGCATAGATTGATGTAATATGACACATTAAACCATGTCGAGAATTTTGAGATCAACGAAGAGAGATTTTGTCCATGAATCATCCAAGTTAACCAAGTTCGTCCATTTTGGTCATTCTTCATTTCGACAAGCTTCAAAGTTGACCGAAGCCAACTGCCAAGCATAGATATGATGTAATATGACACATTAAACCATGTCGAGAATTTTGAGACCAACGAAGAGAGATTTGGTCCAAGAATCATCCATGTTGACCAAGTTCGTCATTTTTGTCCTTCTTATTTCGACAAGCTTCAAATTTGACCGAAGCGAATGTCATGCAAAGATTAATGTAATATGACACAATAAACCATGTGGAGAAGTTTGAGACCAACGAAGAGAGATTTGGTCTAAGAATTATCCCAAGTTGACCAAGTTCGTCGATTTTGGTCCTTCTTCGTTTCTACTAGCTTCAAGTTGACCGAACCAAATGTCATGCAAAGATTAATGTAATATGACACAAGAAACCATGTGGAGAAGTTTGAGACCAACGAAAGAGATTTGGTCCAAGAATTATCCAAGTTGACCAAGTTCGTCCATTTTGGTACTTCTTCGTTTCTACTAGCTTCAAAGTTGACCGAACACAAATGTCATGCAAAGATTAATGTAATAGGACACAAATAAACCATGTGGAGAAAGTTTGAGACCAACGAAGAGAGATTTGGTCCAAGAATCATCCAAGTGAACCAAGTTCGTTCATTTTGGTCTTTCTTCGTTTCTAATAGCTTCAAAGTTGATCGAAGCCAAATGTCGTGCAAAGATTAATCTAATATGACACAATAAACCATGTGGAGAAGTTTGAGACCAACGAAGAGAGATTTCGTCCCAAGAATCATCCAAGTTGACCAAGTTCGTCCATTTTGTCCTTCTTCGTTTTACTAGCTTCAAACATGACCGAAGCCAAATGTCATG
>JAKRYI020000115.1:0-48483 GCA_022379115.2 Bauhinia variegata | reverse complement strand
TTTGGTCCAAGAATTATCAAGTTGACCAAGTTCGTCGATTTTTGGTCCTTCTTCGTTTCTACTAGCTTCAAAGTTGACCGAAGCCAAATGTCAAGCATAGATTGATGTAATATGACACATTAAACCATGTGGAGAAGTTTGAGACCAACGAAGAGAGATTTGGTCCAAGAATCATTCAAGTTGACCAAGTTCGTCCATTTTGGTCCTTCTTCGTTTCTACTAGCTTCAAAGTTGACCGAAGCCAAATGTCAAGCATAGATTGATGTAATATGACACATTAAACCATGTGGAGAAGTTTGAGACCAACGAAGAGAGATTTGGTCCAAGAATCATCCAAGTTGACCAAGTTCGTCCATTTTGGTCCTTCTTCGTTTCTACTAGCTTCAAAGTTGACCGAAGCCAAATGTCATGCAAAGATTAATGTAATATGAGACATAAAACCATGTGGAGAAGTTTGAGACCAACGAAGAGAGATTTGGTCCAAGAATCATCCAAGTTGACCAAGTTCGTCCATTTTGGTCCTTCTTCGTTTCTACTAGCTTCAAAGTTGACCGAAGCCAAATGTCAAGCATAGATTGATGTAATATGAACACATTAAACCATGTGGAGAAGTTTGAGACCAACGAAGAGAGATTTGGTCCAAGAATCATCCAAGTTGACCAAGTTCGTCCATTTTGGTCCTTCTTCGTTTTTACTAGCTTCAAAGTTGACCGAAGCCAAATGTCATGCAAAGATTAATGTAATATGACACATAAACCATGTGGAGAAGTTTGAGACCAACGAAGAGAGATTTGGTCCAAGAATCATCCAAGTTGACCAAGTTCGTCCATTTTGGTCCTTCTTCGTTTCTACTAGCTTCAAAGTTGACCGAAGCCAAATGTCAAGCAAATTGATAATGTAATATGACACATTAAACCATGTGGAGAAGTTTGAGACCAACGAAGAGAGATTTGGTCCAAGAATCATCCAAGTTGACCAAGTTCGTCCTTTTGGTCCTTCTTCGTTTCTACTAGCTTCAAGTTGACCGAAGCCAAATGTCATGCAAAGATTAATGTAATATGACACATAAACCATGTGGAGAAGTTTGAGACCAACGAAGAGAGATTTGGTCCAAGAATTATCCAAGTTGACCAAGTTCGTCCATTTTGGTCCTTCTTCGTTTCTACTAGCTTCAAAGTTGACCGAAGCCAAATGTCATGCAAAGATTAATGTAATATGACACAAAAACCATGTGGAGAAGTTTGAGACAACGAAGAGAGATTTGGTCCAAGAATCATCCAAGTCGACCAAGTTGTTCATTTTGGTCCTTCTTCGTTTCTACTAGCTTCAAAGTTGACCGAAGCCAAATGTCAAGCATAGATTGATATTAATATGACACATTAAACCATGTGGAGAAGTTTGAGACCAACGAAGAGAGATTTGGTCCAAGAATCATCCAAGTTGACCAAGTTCGTCCATTTTGGTCCTTCTTCGTTTCTACTAGCTTCAAAGTTGACCGAAACCAAATGTCATGCAAAGATTAATGTAATATGACACAATAAACCATGTGGAGAAGTTTGAGACCAACGAAGAGAGATTTGGTCCAAGAATCATCCAAGTTGACCAAGTTCGTCGATTTTGGTCCTTCTTCGTTTCTACTAGCTTCAAAGTTGACCAAACCAATGTCAAGCATGATGATGCAATAGTTGATGTAATATGACACATTAAACCATGTGGAGAAGTTTGAGACCAACGAAGAGAGATTTGGTCCAAGAATCATCCAAGTTGACCAAGTTCGTTCATTTTGGTCCTTCTTCGTTTCTACTAGCTTCAAAGTTGACCAAACCAAATGTCATGCAAGATTAATGTAATATGACACAATAAACCATGTGGAGAAGTTTGAGACCAACGAAGAGAGATTTGGTCCAAGAATTATCCAAGTTGACCAAGTTCGTCCATTTTGGTCCTTCTTCGTTTCTACTAGCTTCAAAGTTGACCGAAGCCAAATGTCAAGCATAGATTAATGTAATATTGACACAATAAACCATGTGGAGAAGTTTGAGACCAACGAAGAGAGATTTGGTCCAAGAATTATCCAAGTTGACCAAGTTCGTCCATTTTGGTCCTTCTTCGTTTCTACTAGCTTCAAAGTTGACCGAAGCCAAATGTCAAGCATAGATTGATGTAATATGACACATTAAACCATGTGGAGAAGTTTGAGACCAACGAAGAGAGATTTGGTCCAAGAATTATCCAGTTGACAAAGTTCGTCCATTTTGGTCCTTCTTCGTTTCTACTAGCTTCAAAGTTGACCGAAGCCAAATGTCAAGCATAGATTGATGTAATATGACACAATAAACCATGTGGAGAAGTTTGAGACCAACGAAGAGAGATTTGGTCCAAGAATCATCCAAGTTGACCAAGTTCGTCCATTTTGGTCCTTCTTCGTTTCTACTAGCTTCAAAGTTGACCGAAGCCAAATGTCAAGCATAGATTGATGTAATATGACACATTAAACCATGTGGAGAAGTTTGAGACCAACGAAGAGAGATTTGGTCCAAGAATCATCCAAGTTGACCAAGTTCGTCCATTTTGGTCCTTCTTCGTTTCTACTAGCTTCAAAGTTGACCGAAGCCAAATGTCATGCAAGATTAATGTAATATGACACATTAAACCATGTGGAGAAGTTTGAGACCAACGAAGAGAGATTTGGTCCAAGAATCATCCAAGTTGACCAAGTTCGTCCATTTTGGTCCTTCTTCGTTTCTACTAGCTTCAAAGTTGACCGAAGCCAAATGTCAAGCATAGATTGATGTAATATGACACAATAAACCATGTGGAGAAGTTTGAGACCAACGAAGAGAGATTTGGTCCAAGAATTATCCAAGTTGACCAAGTTCGTCCATTTTGGTCCTTCTTCGTTTCTACTAGCTTCAAAGTTGACCGAACCAAATGTCATGCATAGATTGATGTAATATGACACAATAAACCATGTGGAGAAGTTTGAGACCAACGAAGAGAGATTTGGTCCAAGAATCATCCAAGTTACCAAGTTCGTCCATTTTGGTCCTTCTTCGTTTCTACTAGCTTCAAAGTTGACCGAACCAAATGTCATGCAAAGATTAATGTAATATGAGACAATAAACCATGTGGAGAAGTTTGAGACCAACGAAGAGAGATTTGGTCCAAGAATCATCCAAGTTGACCAAGTTCGTCCATTTTGGTCCTTCTTCGTTTCTACTAGCTTCAAAGTTGACCGAAGCCAAATGTCAAGCATAGATTGATGTAATATGACACATTAAACCATGTGGAGAAGTTTGAGAACAACGAAGAGAGATTTGGTCCAAGAATCATCCAGTTGACCAAGTTCGTCCATTTTGGTCCTTCTTCGTTTCTACTAGCTTCAAAGTTGACCGAAGCCAAATGTCAAGCATAGATTGATGTAATATGACACATTAAACCATGTGGAGAAGTTTGAGACCAACGAAGAGAGATTTGGTCCAAGAATCATCCAAGTTGACCAAGTTCGTCCATTTTGGTCCTTCTTCGTTTCTACTAGCTTCAAAGTTGAACGAAGCCAAATGTCATGCAAGATTAATGTAATATGACACATTAAACCATGTGGAGAAGTTTGAGACCAACGAAGAGAGATTTGGTCCAAGAATCATCCAAGTCGACCAAGTTCGTTCATTTTGGTCCTTCTTCGTTTCTACTAGCTTCAAAGTTGACCGAACCCAAATGTCATGCAAAGATTAATGTAATATGAGACAATAAACCATGTGGAGAAGTTTGAGACCAACGAAGAGAGATTTGGTCCAAGAATTATCCAAGTTGACCAAGTTCGTCCATTTTGGTCCTTCTTCGTTTCTACTAGCTTCAAAGTTGACCGAAGCCAAATGTCAAGCATAGATTGATGTAATATGACACATTAAACCATGTGGAGAAGTTTGAGACCAACGAAGAGAGATTTGGTCCAAGAATCATCCAAGTTGACCAAGTTCGTTCATTTTGGTCCTTCTTCGTTTCTACTAGCTTCAAAGTTGACCGAAGCCAAATGTCAAGCATAGATTGATGTAATATGACACATTAAACCATGTGGAGAAGTTTGAGACCAACGAAGAGAGATTTGGTCCAAGAATTATCCAAGTTGACCAAGTTCGTCCATTTTGGTCCTTCTTCGTTTCTACTAGCTTCAAAGTTGACCGAAGCCAAATGTCAAGCATAGATTGATGTAATATGACACATTAAACCATGTGGAGAAGTTTGAGACCAACGAAGAGAGATTTGGTCCAAGAATCATCCAAGTTGACCAAGTTCGTCCATTTTGGTCCTTCTTCGTTTCTACTAGCTTCAAAGTTGACCGAAGCCAAATGTCAAGCATAGATTGATGTAATATGACACATTAAACCATGTGGAGAAGTTTGAGACCAACGAAGAGAGATTTGGTCCAAGAATCATCCAAGTTGACCAAGTTCGTCCATTTTGGTCCTTCTTCGTTTCTACTAGCTTCAAAGTTGACCGAAGCCAAATGTCATGCATGATTAATGTAATATGACACATTAAACCATGTGGAGAAGTTTGAGACCAACGAAGAGAGATTTGGTCCAAGAATCATCCAAGTTGACCAAGTTCGTCCATTTTGGTCCTTCTTCGTTTCTACTAGCTTCAAAGTTGACCGAAGCCAAATGTCAAGCAAGATTAATGTAATATGAGACAATAAACCATGTGGAGAAGTTTGAGACCAACGAAGAGAGATTTGGTCCAAGAATTATCCAAGTTGACCAAGTTCGTCCATTTTGGTCCTTCTTCGTTTCTACTAGCTTCAAAGTTGACCGAAGCCAAATGTCAAGCATAGATTGATGTAATATGACACATTAAACCATGTGGAGAAGTTTGAGACCAACGAAGAGAGATTTGGTCCAAGAATCATCCAAGTTGACCAAGTTCGTTCATTTTGGTCCTTCTTCGTTTCTACTAGCTTCAAAGTTGACCGAACCCAAATGTCATGCAAAGATTAATGTAATATGACACAATAAACCATGTGGAGAAGTTTGAGACCAACGAAGAGAGATTTGGTCCAAGAATTATCCAAGTTGACAAGTTCGTCCATTTTGGTCCTTCTTCGTTTCTACTAGCTTCAAAGTTGACCGAAGCCAAATGTCAAGCATAGATTGATGTAATATGACACATTAAACCATGTGGAGAAGTTTGAGACCAACGAAGAGAGATTTGGTCCAAGAATCATCCAAGTGACCAAGTTCGTCCATTTTGGTCCTTCTTCGTTTCTACTAGCTTCAAAGTTGACCGAAGCCAAATGTCAAGCATAGATTGATGTAATATGACACATTAAACCATGTGGAGAAGTTTGAGACCAACGAAGAGAGATTTGGTCCAAGAATCATCCAAGTTGACCAAGTTCGTCCATTTTGGTCCTTCTTCGTTTCTACTAGCTTCAAAGTTGACCGAAGCCAAATGTCATGCAAAGATTAATGTAATATGACACAATAAACCATGTGGAGAAGTTTGAGACCAACGAAGAGAGATTTGGTCCAAGAATTATCCAAGTTGACCAAGTTCGTCCATTTTGGTCCTTCTTCGTTTCTACTAGCTTCAAAGTTGACCGAAGCCAAATGTCAAGCATAGATTGATGTAATATGACACATTAAACCATGTGGAGAAGTTTGAGACCAACGAAGAGAGATTTGGTCCAAGAATCATCCAAGTTGACCAAGTTCGTCCATTTTGGTCCTTCTTCGTTTCTACTAGCTTCAAAGTTGACCGAAGCCAAATGTCAAGCATAGATTGATGTAATATGACACATTAAACCATGTGGAGAAGTTTGAGACCAACGAAGAGAGATTTGGTCCAAGAATCATCCAAGTTGACCAAGTTCGTCCATTTTGGTCCTTCTTCGTTTCTACTAGCTTCAAAGTTGACCGAAGCCAAATGTCAAGCATAGATTGATGTAATATGACACAATAAACCATGTGGAGAAGTTTGAGACCAACGAAGAGAGATTTGGTCCAAGAATCATCCAAGTTGACCAAGTTCGTCCATTTTGGTCCTTCTTCGTTTCTACTAGCTTCAAAGTTGACCGAAGCCAAATGTCAAGCATAGATTGATGTAATATGACACATTAAACCATGTGGAGAAGTTTGAGACCAACGAAGAGAGATTTGGTCCAAGAATCATCCAAGTTGACCAAGTTCGTCCATTTTGGTCCTTCTTCGTTTCTACTAGCTTCAAAGTTGACCGAAGCCAAATGTCATGCAAAGATTAATGTAATATGACACAATAAACCATGTGGAGAAGTTTGAGACCAACGAAGAGAGATTTGGTCCAAGAATCATCCAAGTTGACCAAGTTCGTCCATTTTGGTCCTTCTTCGTTTCTACTAGCTTCAAAGTTGACCGAAGCCAAATGTCAAGCATAGATTGATGTAATATGACACATTAAACCATGTGGAGAAGTTTGAGACCAACGAAGAGAGATTTGGTCCAAGAATCATCCAAGTTGACCAAGTTCGTCCATTTTGGTCCTTCTTCGTTTCTACTAGCTTCAAAGTTGACCGAAACCAAATGTCAAGCATAGATTGATGTAATATGACACATTAAACCATGTGGAGAAGTTTGAGACCAACGAAGAGAGATTTGGTCCAAGAATCATCCAAGTGACCAAGTTCGTCCATTTTGGTCCTTCTTCGTTTCTACTAGCTTCAAAGTTGACCGAACCCAAATGTCATGCAAAGATTAATGTAATATGACACAATAAACCATGTGGAGAAGTTTGAGACCAACGAAGAGAGATTTGGTCCAAGAATTATCCAAGTTGACCAAGTTCGTCCATTTTGGTCCTTCTTCGTTTCTACTAGCTTCAAAGTTGACCGAAGCCAAATGTCAAGCATAGATTGATGTAATATGACACATTAAACCATGTGGAGAAGTTTGAGACCAACGAAGAGAGATTTGGTCCAAGAATCATCCAAGTTGACCAAGTTCGTCCATTTTGGTCCTTCTTCGTTTCTACTAGCTTCAAAGTTGACCGAAGCCAAATGTCAAGCATAGATTGATGTAATATGACACATTAAACCATGTGGAGAAGTTTGAGACCAACGAAGAGAGATTTGGTCCAAGAATCATCCAAGTTGACCAAGTTCGTCCATTTTGGTCCTTCTTCGTTTCTACTAGCTTCAAAGTTGACCGAAGCCAAATGTCATGCATAGATTAATGTAATATGACACAATTAAACCATGTGGAGAAGTTTGAGACCAACGAAGAGAGATTTGGTCCAAGAATCATCCAAGTTGACCAAGTTCGTCCATTTTGGTCCTTCTTCGTTTCTACTAGCTTCAAAGTTGACCGAAACCAAATGTCAAGCATAGATTGATGTAATATGACACATTAAACCATGTGGAGAAGTTTGAGACCAACGAAGAGAGATTTGGTCCAAGAATTATCCAAGTTGACCAAGTTCGTCCATTTTGGTCCTTCTTCGTTTCTACTAGCTTCAAAGTTGACCGAAGCCAAATGTCAAGCAAGATTGATGTAATATGACACATTAAACCATGTGGAGAAGTTTGAGACCAACGAAGAGAGATTTGGTCCAAGAATCATCCAAGTTGACCAAGTTCGTCCATTTTGGTCCTTCTTCGTTTCTACTAGCTTCAAAGTTGACCGAAGCCAAATGTCAAGCATAGATTGATGTAATATGAGACATTAAACCATGTGGAGAAGTTTGAGACCAACGAAGAGAGATTTGGTCCAAGAATCATCCAAGTTGACCAAGTTCGTCCATTTTGGTCCTTCTTCGTTTCTACTAGCTTCAAAGTTGACCGAAGCCAAATGTCAAGCATAGATTGATGTAATATGACACAATAAACCATGTGGAGAAGTTTGAGACCAACGAAGAGAGATTTGGTCCAAGAATCATCCAAGTTGACCAAGTTCGTCCATTTTGGTCCTTCTTCGTTTCTACTAGCTTCAAAGTTGACCGAAACCAAATGTCAAGCATAGATTGATGTAATATGACACATTAAACCATGTGGAGAAGTTTGAGACCAACGAAGAGAGATTTGGTCCAAGAATCATCCAAGTTGACCAAGTTCGTCCATTTTGGTCCTTCTTCGTTTCTACTAGCTTCAAAGTTGACCGAAGCCAAATGTCAAGCATAGATTGATGTAATATGACACATTAAACCATGTGGAGAAGTTTGAGACCAACGAAGAGAGATTTGGTCCAAGAATCATCCAAGTTGACCAAGTTCGTCCATTTTGGTCCTTCTTCGTTTCTACTAGCTTCAAAGTTGACCGAAGCCAAATGTCAAGCATAGATTGATGTAATATGACACATTAAACCATGTGGAGAAGTTTGAGACCAACGAAGAGAGATTTGGTCCAAGAATCATCCAAGTTGACCAAGTTCGTCCATTTTGGTCCTTCTTCGTTTCTACTAGCTTCAAAGTTGACCGAAGCCAAATGTCATGCAAAGATTAATGTAATATGACACAATAAACCATGTGGAGAAGTTTGAGACCAACGAAGAGAGATTTGGTCCAAGAATTATCCAAGTTGACCAAGTTCGTCCATTTTGGTCCTTCTTCGTTTCTACTAGCTTCAAAGTTGACCGAAGCCAAATGTCAAGCATAGATTGATGTAATATGACACATTAAACCATGTGGAGAAGTTTGAGACCAACGAAGAGAGATTTGGTCCAAGAATCATTCAAGTTGACCAAGTTCGTCCATTTTGGTCCTTCTTCGTTTCTACTAGCTTCAAAGTTGACCGAAGCCAAATGTCAAGCATAGATTGATGTAATATGACACATTAAACCATGTGGAGAAGTTTGAGACCAACGAAGAGAGATTTGGTCCAAGAATCATCCAAGTCGACCAAGTTCGTCCATTTTGGTCCTTCTTCGTTTCTACTAGCTTCAAAGTTGACCGAAGCCAAATGTCATGCAAAGATTAATGTAATATGACACAATAAACCATGTGGAGAAGTTTGAGACCAACGAAGAGAGATTTGGTCCAAGAATTATCCAAGTTGACCAAGTTCGTCCATTTTGGTCCTTCTTCGTTTCTACTAGCTTCAAAGTTGACCGAAGCCAAATGTCAAGCATAGATTGATGTAATATGACACATTAAACCATGTGGAGAAGTTTGAGACCAACGAAGAGAGATTTGGTCCAAGAATCATTCAAGTTGACCAAGTTCGTCCATTTTGGTCCTTCTTCGTTTCTACTAGCTTCAAAGTTGACCGAAACCAAATGTCAAGCATAGATTGATGTAATATGACACATTAAACCATGTGGAGAAGTTTGAGACCAACGAAGAGAGATTTGGTCCAAGAATCATCCAAGTTGACCAAGTTCGTCCATTTTGGTCCTTCTTCGTTTCTACTAGCTTCAAAGTTGACCGAAGCCAAATGTCATGCAAAGATTAATGTAATATGACACAATAAACCATGTGGAGAAGTTTGAGACCAACGAAGAGAGATTTGGTCCAAGAATTATCCAAGTTGACCAAGTTCGTCCATTTTGGTCCTTCTTCGTTTCTACTAGCTTCAAAGTTGACCGAAGCCAAATGTCAAGCATAGATTGATGTAATATGACACATTAAACCATGTGGAGAAGTTTGAGACCAACGAAGAGAGATTTGGTCCAAGAATCATCCAAGTTGACCAAGTTCGTCCATTTTGGTCCTTCTTCGTTTC
This sequence comes from Bauhinia variegata, assembly GCA_022379115.2. Lineage (NCBI taxonomy): Eukaryota > Viridiplantae > Streptophyta > Magnoliopsida > Fabales > Fabaceae > Bauhinia > Bauhinia variegata. The sequence goes on along the minus strand of JAKRYI020000115.1, from coordinate 38,795 downwards.
TACTAGCTTCAAAGTTGACCGAAGCCAAATGTCAAGCATAGATTGATGTAATATGACACATTAAACCATGTGGAGAAGTTTGAGACCAACGAAGAGAGATTTGGTCCAAGAATCATCCAAGTTGACCAAGTTCGTCCATTTTGGTCCTTCTTCGTTTCTACTAGCTTCAAAGTTGACCGAAGCCAAATGTCAAGCATAGATTGATGTAATATGACACATTAAACCATGTGGAGAAGTTTGAGACCAACGAAGAGAGATTTGGTCCAAGAATCATCCAAGTTGACCAAGTTCGTCCATTTTGGTCCTTCTTCGTTTCTACTAGCTTCAAAGTTGACCGAAGCCAAATGTCAAGCATAGATTGATGTAATATGACACATTAAACCATGTGGAGAAGTTTGAGACCAACGAAGAGAGATTTGGTCCAAGAATTATCCAAGTTGACCAAGTTCGTCCATTTTGGTCCTTCTTCGTTTCTACTAGCTTCAAAGTTGACCGAAGCCAAATGTCAAGCATAGATTGATGTAATATGACACATTAAACCATGTGGAGAAGTTTGAGACCAACGAAGAGAGATTTGGTCCAAGAATTATCCAAGTTGACCAAGTTCGTCCATTTTGGTCCTTCTTCGTTTCTACTAGCTTCAAAGTTGACCGAAGCCAAATGTCAAGCATAGATTGATGTAATATGAGACATTAAACCATGTGGAGAAGTTTGAGACCAACGAAGAGAGATTTGGTCCAAGAATCATCCAAGTTGACCAAGTTCGTCCATTTTGGTCCTTCTTCGTTTCTACTAGCTTCAAAGTTGACCGAAGCCAAATGTCAAGCATAGATTGATGTAATATGACACATTAAACCATGTGGAGAAGTTTGAGACCAACGAAGAGAGATTTGGTCCAAGAATCATCCAAGTTGACCAAGTTCGTCCATTTTGGTCCTTCTTCGTTTCTACTAGCTTCAAAGTTGACCGAAGCCAAATGTCAAGCAAAGATTGATGTAATATGACACAATAAACCATGTGGAGAAGTTTGAGACCAACGAAGAGAGATTTGGTCCAAGAATTATCCAAGTTGACCAAGTTCGTCCATTTTGGTCCTTCTTCGTTTCTACTAGCTTCAAAGTTGACCGAAGCCAAATGTCAAGCATAGATTGATGTAATATGACACATTAAACCATGTGGAGAAGTTTGAGACCAACGAAGAGAGATTTGGTCCAAGAATCATCCAAGTTGACCAAGTTCGTCCATTTTGGTCCTTCTTCGTTTCTACTAGCTTCAAAGTTGACCGAAGCCAAATGTCAAGCATAGATTGATGTAATATGACACATTAAACCATGTGGAGAAGTTTGAGACCAACGAAGAGAGATTTGGTCCAAGAATCATCCAAGTCGACCAAGTTCGTCCATTTTGGTCCTTCTTCGTTTCTACTAGCTTCAAAGTTGACCGAAGCCAAATGTCATGCAAAGATTAATGTAATATGACACAATAAACCATGTGGAGAAGTTTGAGACCAACGAAGAGAGATTTGGTCCAAGAATCATCCAAGTTGACCAAGTTCGTCCATTTTGGTCCTTCTTCGTTTCTACTAGCTTCAAAGTTGACCGAAGCCAAATGTCAAGCATAGATTGATGTAATATGACACATTAAACCATGTGGAGAAGTTTGAGACCAACGAAGAGAGATTTGGTCCAAGAATCATCCAAGTTGACCAAGTTCGTCCATTTTGGTCCTTCTTCGTTTCTACTAGCTTCAAAGTTGACCGAAACCAAATGTCAAGCATAGATTGATGTAATATGACACATTAAACCATGTGGAGAAGTTTGAGACCAACGAAGAGAGATTTGGTCCAAGAATCATCCAAGTTGACCAAGTTCGTCCATTTTGGTCCTTCTTCGTTTCTACTAGCTTCAAAGTTGACCGAACCAAATGTCATGCAAAGATTAATGTAATATGACACAATAAACCATGTGGAGAAGTTTGAGACCAACGAAGAGAGATTTGGTCCAAGAATTATCCAAGTTGACCAAGTTCGTCCATTTTGGTCCTTCTTCGTTTCTACTAGCTTCAAAGTTGACCGAAGCCAAATGTCAAGCATAGATTGATGTAATATGACACATTAAACCATGTGGAGAAGTTTGAGACCAACGAAGAGAGATTTGGTCCAAGAATCATCCAAGTTGACCAAGTTCGTCCATTTTGGTCCTTCTTCGTTTCTACTAGCTTCAAAGTTGACCGAAGCCAAATGTCAAGCAAGATTGATGTAATATGACACAATAAACCATGTGGAGAAGTTTGAGACCAACGAAGAGAGATTTGGTCCAAGAATCATCCAAGTTGACCAAGTTCGTCCATTTTGGTCCTTCTTCGTTTCTACTAGCTTCAAAGTTGACCGAAGCCAAATGTCAAGCATAGATTGATGTAATATGACACATTAAACCATGTGGAGAAGTTTGAGACCAACGAAGAGAGATTTGGTCCAAGAATCATCCAAGTTGACCAAGTTCGTCCATTTTGGTCCTTCTTCGTTTCTACTAGCTTCAAAGTTGACCGAAGCCAAATGTCAAGCAAAGATTGATGTAATATGACACAATAAACCATGTGGAGAAGTTTGAGACCAACGAAGAGAGATTTGGTCCAAGAATTATCCAAGTTGACCAAGTTCGTCCATTTTGGTCCTTCTTCGTTTCTACTAGCTTCAAAGTTGACCGAAGCCAAATGTCAAGCATAGATTGATGTAATATGACACATTAAACCATGTGGAGAAGTTTGAGACCAACGAAGAGAGATTTGGTCCAAGAATCATCCAAGTTGACCAAGTTCGTCCATTTTGGTCCTTCTTCGTTTCTACTAGCTTCAAAGTTGACCGAAGCCAAATGTCAAGCATAGATTGATGTAATATGACACATTAAACCATGTGGAGAAGTTTGAGACCAACGAAGAGAGATTTGGTCCAAGAATCATCCAAGTTGACCAAGTTCGTCCATTTTGGTCCTTCTTCGTTTCTACTAGCTTCAAAGTTGACCGAAGCCAAATGTCATGCAAAGATTAATGTAATATGACACAATAAACCATGTGGAGAAGTTTGAGACCAACGAAGAGAGATTTGGTCCAAGAATCATCCAAGTTGACCAAGTTCGTCCATTTTGGTCCTTCTTCGTTTCTACTAGCTTCAAAGTTGACCGAAGCCAAATGTCAAGCATAGATTGATGTAATATGACACATTAAACCATGTGGAGAAGTTTGAGACCAACGAAGAGAGATTTGGTCCAAGAATCATTCAAGTTGACCAAGTTCGTCCATTTTGGTCCTTCTTCGTTTCTACTAGCTTCAAAGTTGACCGAAACCAAATGTCAAGCATAGATTGATGTAATATGACACATTAAACCATGTGGAGAAGTTTGAGACCAACGAAGAGAGATTTGGTCCAAGAATCATCCAAGTTGACCAAGTTCGTCCATTTTGGTCCTTCTTCGTTTCTACTAGCTTCAAAGTTGACCGAAGCCAAATGTCATGCAAAGATTAATGTAATATGACACAATAAACCATGTGGAGAAGTTTGAGACCAACGAAGAGAGATTTGGTCCAAGAATCATCCAAGTTGACCAAGTTCGTCCATTTTGGTCCTTCTTCGTTTCTACTAGCTTCAAAGTTGACCGAAGCCAAATGTCAAGCATAGATTGATGTAATATGACACATTAAACCATGTGGAGAAGTTTGAGACCAACGAAGAGAGATTTGGTCCAAGAATCATCCAAGTTGACCAAGTTCGTCCATTTTGGTCCTTCTTCGTTTCTACTAGCTTCAAAGTTGACCGAAGCCAAATGTCATGCAAGATTAATGTAATATGACACAATAAACCATGTGGAGAAGTTTGAGACCAACGAAGAGAGATTTGGTCCAAGAATCATCCAAGTTGACCAAGTTCGTCCATTTTGGTCCTTCTTCGTTTCTACTAGCTTCAAAGTTGACCGAAGCCAAATGTCAAGCATAGATTGATGTAATATGACACATTAAACCATGTGGAGAAGTTTGAGACCAACGAAGAGAGATTTGGTCCAAGAATCATCCAAGTTGACCAAGTTCGTCCATTTTGGTCCTTCTTCGTTTCTACTAGCTTCAAAGTTGACCGAAGCCAAATGTCATGCAAAGATTAATGTAATATGACACAATAAACCATGTGGAGAAGTTTGAGACCAACGAAGAGAGATTTGGTCCAAGAATCATCCAAGTTGACCAAGTTCGTCCATTTTGGTCCTTCTTCGTTTCTACTAGCTTCAAAGTTGACCGAAGCCAAATGTCAAGCATAGATTGATGTAATATGACACATTAAACCATGTGGAGAAGTTTGAGACCAACGAAGAGAGATTTGGTCCAAGAATCATTCAAGTTGACCAAGTTCGTCCATTTTGGTCCTTCTTCGTTTCTACTAGCTTCAAAGTTGACCGAAACCAAATGTCAAGCATAGATTGATGTAATATGACACATTAAACCATGTGGAGAAGTTTGAGACCAACGAAGAGAGATTTGGTCCAAGAATCATCCAAGTCGACCAAGTTCGTCCATTTTGGTCCTTCTTCGTTTCTACTAGCTTCAAAGTTGACCGAACCAAATGTCATGCAAAGATTAATGTAATATGACACAATAAACCATGTGGAGAAGTTTGAGACCAACGAAGAGAGATTTGGTCCAAGAATTATCCAAGTTGACCAAGTTCGTCCATTTTGGTCCTTCTTCGTTTCTACTAGCTTCAAAGTTGACCGAACCAAATGTCAAGCATAGATTGATGTAATATGACACATTAAAACATGTGGAGAAGTTTGAGAACAACGAAAAGAGATTTGGTCCAAGAATCATCCAAGTTGACCAAGTTCGTCCATTTTGGTCCTTCTTCGTTTCTACTAGCTTCAAAGTTGACCGAAACCAAATGTCAAGCATAGATTGATGTAATATGACACATTAAACCATGTGGAGAAGTTTGAGACCAACGAAGAGAGATTTGGTCCAAGAATCATCCAAGTCGACCAAGTTCGTCCATTTTGGTCCTTCTTCGTTTCTACTAGCTTCAAAGTTGACCGAACCCAAATGTCATGCAAAGATTAATGTAATATGACACAATAAACCATGTGGAGAAGTTTGAGACCAACGAAGAGAGATTTGGTCCAAGAATTATCCAAGTTGACCAAGTTCGTCCATTTTGGTCCTTTTTCGTTTCTACTAGCTTCAAAGTTGACCGAAACCAAATGTCAAGCATAGATTGATGTAATATGACACATTAAACCATGTGGAGAAGTTTGAGACCAACGAAGAGAGATTTGGTCCAAGAATCATCCAAGTTGACCAAGTTCGTCCATTTTGGTCCTTCTTCGTTTCTACTAGCTTCAAAGTTGACCGAAGCCAAATGTCATGCAAGATTAATGTAATATGACACAATAAACCATGTGGAGAAGTTTGAGACCAACGAAGAGAGATTTGGTCCAAGAATTATCCAAGTTGACCAAGTTCGTCCATTTTGGTCCTTCTTCGTTTCTACTAGCTTCAAAGTTGACCGAAACCAAATGTCAAGCATAGATTGATGTAATATGACACATTAAACCATGTGGAGAAGTTTGAGACCAACGAAGAGAGATTTGGTCCAAGAATCATCCAAGTCGACCAAGTTCGTCCATTTTGGTCCTTCTTCGTTTCTACTAGCTTCAAAGTTGACCGAACCCAAATGTCATGCAAAGATTAATGTAATATGACACAATAAACCATGTGGAGAAGTTTGAGACCAACGAAGAGAGATTTGGTCCAAGAATTATCCAAGTTGACCAAGTTCGTCCATTTTGGTCTTTTTCGTTTCTACTAGCTTCAAAGTTGACCGAAGCCAAATGTCAAGCATAGATTGATGTAATATGACACATTAAACCATGTGGAGAAGTTTGAGACCAACGAAGAGAGATTTGGTCCAAGAATCATCCAAGTTGACCAAGTTCGTCCATTTTGGTCCTTCTTCGTTTCTACTAGCTTCAAAGTTGACCGAAGCCAAATGTCATGCAAGATTAATGTAATATGACACAATAAACCATGTGGAGAAGTTTGAGACCAACGAAGAGAGATTTGGTCCAAGAATCATCCAAGTTGACCAAGTTCGTCCATTTTGGTCCTTCTTCGTTTCTACTAGCTTCAAAGTTGACCGAAGCCAAATGTCAAGCATAGATTGATGTAATATGACACATTAAACCATGTGGAGAAGTTTGAGACCAACGAAGAGAGATTTGGTCCAAGAATCATCCAAGTTGACCAAGTTCGTCCATTTTGGTCCTTCTTCGTTTCTACTAGCTTCAAAGTTGACCGAAGCCAAATGTCATGCAAAGATTAATGTAATATGACACAATAAACCATGTGGAGAAGTTTGAGACCAACGAAGAGAGATTTGGTCCAAGAATCATCCAAGTTGACCAAGTTCGTCCATTTTGGTCCTTCTTCGTTTCTACTAGCTTCAAAGTTGACCGAAGCCAAATGTCAAGCATAGATTGATGTAATATGACACATTAAACCATGTGGAGAAGTTTGAGACCAACGAAGAGAGATTTGGTCCAAGAATCATCCAAGTTGACCAAGTTCGTCCATTTTGGTCCTTCTTCGTTTCTACTAGCTTCAAAGTTGACCGAAACCAAATGTCAAGCATAGATTGATGTAATATGACACATTAAACCATGTGGAGAAGTTTGAGACCAACGAAGAGAGATTTGGTCCAAGAATCATCCAAGTCGACCAAGTTCGTCCATTTTGGTCCTTCTTCGTTTCTACTAGCTTCAAAGTTGACCGAACCCAAATGTCATGCAAAGATTAATGTAATATGACACAATAAACCATGTGGAGAAGTTTGAGACCAACGAAGAGAGATTTGGTCCAAGAATCATCCAAGTTGACCAAGTTCGTCCATTTTGGTCCTTTTTCGTTTCTACTAGCTTCAAAGTTGACCGAAACCAAATGTCAAGCATAGATTGATGTAATATGACACATTAAACCATGTGGAGAAGTTTGAGACCAACGAAGAGAGATTTGGTCCAAGAATCATCCAAGTTGACCAAGTTCGTCCATTTTGGTCCTTCTTCGTTTCTACTAGCTTCAAAGTTGACCGAAGCCAAATGTCATGCAAGATTGATGTAATATGACACAATAAACCATGTGGAGAAGTTTGAGACCAACGAAGAGAGATTTGGTCCAAGAATTATCCAAGTTGACCAAGTTCGTCCATTTTGGTCCTTCTTCGTTTCTACTAGCTTCAAAGTTGACCGAAGCCAAATGTCAAGCATAGATTGATGTAATATGACACATTAAACCATGTGGAGAAGTTTGAGACCAACGAAGAGAGATTTGGTCCAAGAATCATCCAAGTTGACCAAGTTCGTCCATTTTGGTCCTTCTTCGTTTCTACTAGCTTCAAAGTTGACCGAAGCCAAATGTCATGCAAAGATTGATGTAATATGACACAATAAACCATGTGGAGAAGTTTGAGACCAACGAAGAGAGATTTGGTCCAAGAATCATCCAAGTTGACCAAGTTCGTCCATTTTGGTTCTTTTTCGTTTCTACTAGCTTCAAAGTTGACCGAAGCCAAATGTCAAGCATAGATTGATGTAATATGACACATTAAACCATGTGGAGAAGTTTGAGACCAACGAAGAGAGATTTGGTCCAAGAATCATCCAAGTTGACCAAGTTCGTCCATTTTGGTCCTTCTTCGTTTCTACTAGCTTCAAAGTTGACCGAAGCCAAATGTCATGCAAAGATTAATGTAATATGACACAATAAACCATGTGGAGAAGTTTGAGACCAACGAAGAGAGATTTGGTCCAAGAATTATCCAAGTTGACCAAGTTCGTCCATTTTGGTCCTTCTTCGTTTCTACTAGCTTCAAAGTTGACCGAAGCCAAATGTCAAGCATAGATTGATGTAATATGACACATTAAACCATGTGGAGAAGTTTGAGACCAACGAAGAGAGATTTGGTCCAAGAATCATCCAAGTTGACCAAGTTCGTCCATTTTGGTCCTTCTTCGTTTCTACTAGCTTCAAAGTTGACCGAAACCAAATGTCATGCAAAGATTGATGTAATATGAGACAAAAAACCATGTGGAGAAGTTTGAGACCAACGAAGAGAGATTTGGTCCAAGAATCATCCAAGTTGACCAAGTTCGTCCATTTTGGTCCTTCTTCGTTTCTACTAGCTTCAAAGTTGACCGAAGCCAAATGTCAAGCATAGATTGATGTAATATGACACATTAAACCATGTGGAGAAGTTTGAGACCAACGAAGAGAGATTTGGTCCAAGAATCATCCAAGTCGACCAAGTTCGTCCATTTTGGTCTTCTTCGTTTCTACTAGCTTCAAAGTTGACCGAAGCCAAATGTCATGCAAAGATTAATGTAATATGACACAATAAACCATGTGGAGAAGTTTGAGACCAACGAAGAGAGATTTGGTCCAAGAATATCCAAGTTGACCAAGTTCGTCCATTTTGGTCCTTCTTCGTTTCTACTAGCTTCAAAGTTGACCGAAGCCAAATGTCAAGCATAGATTGATGTAATATGACACATTAAACCATGTGGAGAAGTTTGAGACCAACGAAGAGAGATTTGGTCCAAGAATCATCCAAGTTGACCAAGTTCGTCCATTTTGGTCCTTCTTCGTTTCTACTAGCTTCAAAGTTGACCGAAGCCAAATGTCAAGCAAAGATTGATGTAATATGACACATTAAACCATGTGGAGAAGTTTGAGACCAACGAAGAGAGATTTGGTCCAAGAATCATCCAAGTTGACCAAGTTCGTCCATTTTGGTCCTTCTTCGTTTCTACTAGCTTCAAAGTTGACCGAACCAAATGTCATGCAAAGATTAATGTAATATGACACAATAAACCATGTGGAGAAGTTTGAGACCAACGAAGAGAGATTTGGTCCAAGAATCATCCAAGTTGACCAAGTTCGTCCATTTTGGTCCTTCTTCGTTTCTACTAGCTTCAAAGTTGACCGAAGCCAAATGTCAAGCATAGATTGATGTAATATGACACATTAAACCATGTGGAGAAGTTTGAGACCAACGAAAAGAGATTTGGTCCAAGAATCATCCAATTGACCAAGTTCGTCCATTTTGGCCTTCTTCGTTTCGACTAGCTTCAAAGTTGACCGAAGCCAAATGTCAAGCATAGATTGATGTAATATGACACATTAAACCATGTGGAGAAGTTTGAGACCAACGAAGAGAGATTTGGTCCAAGAATCATCCAAGTAGACCAAGTTCGTCCATTTTGGTCCTTCTTCGTTTCTACTAGCTTCAAAGTTGACCGAACCCAAATGTCATGCAAAGATTAATGTAATATGACACAATAAACCATGTGGAGAAGTTTGAGACCAACGAAGAGAGATTTGGTCCAAGAATCATCCAAGTTGACCAAGTTCGTCCATTTTGGTCCTTCTTCGTTTCTACTAGCTTCAAAGTTGACCGAAGCCAAATGTCAAGCATAGATTGATGTAATATGACACATTAAACCATGTGGAGAAGTTTGAGACCAACGAAGAGAGATTTGGTCCAAGAATCATCATTCAAGTTGACCAAGTTCGTCCATTTTGGTCCTTCTTCGTTTCGACTAGCTTCAAAGTTGACCGAAGCCAAATGTCAAGCATAGATTGATGTAATATGACACATTAAACCATGTGGAGAAGTTTGAGACCAACGAAGAGAGATTTGGTCCAAGAATCATCCAAGTTAACCAAGTTCGTCCATTTTGGTCTTTCTTCGTTTCGACTAGCTTCAAAGTTGACCGAAGCCAAATGTCATGCAAGATTAATGTAATATGACACAATAAACCATGTGGAGAAGTTTGAGACCAACGAAGAGAGATTTGGTCCAAGAATCATCCAAGTTGACCAAGTTCGTCCATTTTGGTCCTTCTTCGTTTCTACTAGCTTCAAAGTTGACCGAAGCCAAATGTCAAGCATAGATTGATGTAATATGACACATTAAACCATGTGGAGAAGTTTGAGACCAACGAAGAGAGATTTGGTCCAAGAATCATTCAAGTTGACCAAGTTCGTCCATTTTGGTCCTTCTTCGTTTCTACTAGCTTCAAAGTTGACCGAAGCCAAATGTCAAGCATAGATTGATGTAATATGACACATTAAACCATGTGGAGAAGTTTGAGACCAACGAAGAGAGATTTGGTCCAAGAATCATCCAAGTTGACCAAGTTCGTCCATTTTGGTCCTTCTTCGTTTCTACTAGCTTCAAAGTTGACCGAAGCCAAATGTCATGCAAAGATTAATGTAATATGAGACAATAAACCATGTGGAGAAGTTTGAGACCAACGAAGAGAGATTTGGTCCAAGAATTATCCAAGTTAACCAAGTTCGTCCATTTTGGTCCTTCTTCGTTTCTACTAGCTTCAAAGTTGACCGAAGCCAAATGTCAAGCATAGATTGATGTAATATGACACATTAAACCATGTGGAGAAGTTTGAGACCAACGAAGAGAGATTTGGTCCAAGAATCATCCAAGTTGACCAAGTTCGTCCATTTTGGTCCTTCTTCGTTTCTACTAGCTTCAAAGTTGACCGAAGCCAAATGTCAAGCATAGATTGATGTAATATGACACATTAAACCATGTGGAGAAGTTTGAGACCAACGAAGAGAGATTTGGTCCAAGAATCATCCAAGTCGACCAAGTTCGTCCATTTTGGTCCTTCTTCGTTTCTACTAGCTTCAAAGTTGACCGAAGCCAAATGTCATGCAAAGATTGATGTAATATGACACAATAAACCATGTGGAGAAGTTTGAGACCAACGAAGAGAGATTTGGTCCAAGAATCATCCAAGTTGACCAAGTTCGTCCATTTTGGTCCTTCTTCGTTTCTACTAGCTTCAAAGTTGACCGAAGCCAAATGTCAAGCATAGATTGATGTAATATGACACATTAAACCATGTGGAGAAGTTTGAGACCAACGAAGAGAGATTTGGTCCAAGAATCATCCAAGTCGACCAAGTTCGTCCATTTTGGTCCTTCTTCGTTTCTACTAGCTTCAAAGTTGACCGAAGCCAAATGTCATGCAAAGATTAATGTAATATGACACAATAAACCATGTGGAGAAGTTTGAGACCAACGAAGAGAGATTTGGTCCAAGAATCATCCAAGTTGACCAAGTTCGTCCATTTTGGTCCTTCTTCGTTTCTACTAGCTTCAAAGTTGACCGAAGCCAAATGTCAAGCATAGATTGATGTAATATGACACATTAAACCATGTGGAGAAGTTTGAGACCAACGAAAGAGATTTGGTCCAAGAATCATCCAAGTTGACCAAGTTCGTCCATTTTGGTCCTTCTTCGTTTCTACTAGCTTCAAAGTTGACCGAAACCAAATGTCAAGCATAGATTGATGTAATATGACACATTAAACCATGTGGAGAAGTTTGAGACCAACGAAGAGAGATTTGGTCCAAGAATCATCCAAGTCGACCAAGTTCGTCCATTTTGGTCCTTCTTCGTTTCTACTAGCTTCAAAGTTGACCGAAGCCAAATGTCAAGCAAAGATTGATGTAATATGACACAATAAACCATGTGGAGAAGTTTGAGACCAACGAAGAGAGATTTGGTCCAAGAATCATCCAAGTTGACCAAGTTCGTCCATTTTGGTTCTTCTTCGTTTCTACTAGCTTCAAAGTTGACCGAAGCCAAATGTCAAGCATAGATTGATGTAATATGACACATTAAACCATGTGGAGAAGTTTGAGACCAACGAAGAGAGATTTGGTCCAAGAATCATCCAAGTTAACCAAGTTCGTCCATTTTGGTCCTTCTTCGTTTCTACTAGCTTCAAAGTTGACCGAAGCCAAATGTCATGCAAAGATTGATGTAATATGACACAATAAACCATGTGGAGAAGTTTGAGACCAACGAAGAGAGATTTGGTCCAAGAATCATCCAAGTTGACCAAGTTCGTCCATTTTGGTCCTTCTTCGTTTTACTAGCTTCAAAGTTGACCGAAGCCAAATGTCAAGCATAGATTGATGTAATATGACACATTAAACCATGTGGAGAAGTTTGAGACCAACGAAGAGAGATTTGGTCCAAGAATCATCCAAGTTGACCAAGTTCGTCCATTTTGGTCCTTCTTCGTTTCTACTAGCTTCAAAGTTGACCGAAGCCAAATGTCAAGCAAAGATTGATGTAATATGACACATTAAACCATGTGGAGAAGTTTGAGACCAACGAAGAGAGATTTGGTCCAAGAATCATCCAAGTTGACCAAGTTCGTCCATTTTGGTCCTTCTTCGTTTCTACTAGCTTCAAAGTTGACCGAAGCCAAATGTCATGCAAAGATTGATGTAATATGACACAATAAACCATGTGGAGAAGTTTGAGACCAACGAAGAGAGATTTGGTCCAAGAATCATCCAAGTTGACCAAGTTCGTCCATTTTGGTCCTTCTTCGTTTCTACTAGCTTCAAAGTTGACCGAAGCCAAATGTCAAGCATAGATTGATGTAATATGACACATTAAACCATGTGGAGAAGTTTGAGACCAACGAAGAGAGATTTGGTCCAAGAATCATCCAAGTTGACCAAGTTCGTCCATTTTGGTCCTTCTTCGTTTCTACTAGCTTCAAAGTTGACCGAAGCCAAATGTCAAGCAAAGATTGATGTAATATGACACAATAAACCATGTGGAGAAGTTTGAGACCAACGAAGAGAGATTTGGTCCAAGAATCATCCAAGTTAACCAAGTTCGTCCATTTTGGTCCTTCTTCGTTTCTACTAGCTTCAAAGTTGACCGAAGCCAAATGTCAAGCAAAGATTGATGTAATATGACACAATAAACCATGTGGAGAAGTTTGAGACCAACGAAGAGAGATTTGGTCCAAGAATCATCCAAGTCGACCAAGTTCGTCCATTTTGGTCCTTCTTCGTTTCTACTAGCTTCAAAGTTGACCGAAGCCAAATGTCATGCAAAGATTAATGTAATATGACACAATAAACCATGTGGAGAAGTTTGAGACCAACGAAGAGAGATTTGGTCCAAGAATCATCCAAGTTGACCAAGTTCGTCCATTTTGGTCCTTCTTCGTTTCTACTAGCTTCAAAGTTGACCGAAGCCAAATGTCAAGCATAGATTGATGTAATATGACACATTAAACCATGTGGAGAAGTTTGAGACCAACGAAGAGAGATTTGGTCCAAGAATCATCCAAGTTGACCAAGTTCGTCCATTTTGGTCCTTCTTCGTTTCTACTAGCTTCAAAGTTGACCGAAGCCAAATGTCATGCAAAGATTGATGTAATATGACACAATAAACCATGTGGAGAAGTTTGAGACCAACGAAGAGAGATTTGGTCCAAGAATATCCAAGTTGACCAAGTTCGTCCATTTTGGTCCTTCTTCGTTTCTACTAGCTTCAAAGTTGACCGAAGCCAAATGTCAAGCATAGATTGATGTAATATGACACATTAAACCATGTGGAGAAGTTTGAGACCAACGAAGAGAGATTTGGTCCAAGAATCATCCAAGTTGACCAAGTTCGTCCATTTTGGTCCTTCTTCGTTTTACTAGCTTCAAAGTTGACCGAAGCCAAATGTCAAGCATAGATTGATGTAATATGACACATTAAACCATGTGGAGAAGTTTGAGACCAACGAAGAGAGATTTGGTCCAAGAATCATCCAAGTCGACCAAGTTCGTCCATTTTGGTCCTTCTTCGTTTCTACTAGCTTCAAAGTTGACCGAACCCAAATGTCAAGCAAAGATTGATGTAATATGACACAATAAACCATGTGGAGAAGTTTGAGACCAACGAAGAGAGATTTGGTCCAAGAATCATCCAAGTTGACCAAGTTCGTCCATTTTGGTCCTTCTTCGTTTCTACTAGCTTCAAAGTTGACCGAAGCCAAATGTCAAGCATAGATTGATGTAATATGACACATTAAACCATGTGGAGAAGTTTGAGACCAACGAAGAGAGATTTGGTCCAAGAATCATCCAAGTTGACCAAGTTCGTCCATTTTGGTCCTTCTTCGTTTCTACTAGCTTCAAAGTTGACCGAAGCCAAATGTCAAGCATAGATTGATGTAATATGACACATTAAACCATGTGGAGAAGTTTGAGACCAACGAAGAGAGATTTGGTCCAAGAATCATCCAAGTTAACCAAGTTCGTCCATTTTGGTCCTTCTTCGTTTCTACTAGCTTCAAAGTTGACCGAAGCCAAATGTCAAGCAAAGATTGATGTAATATGACACAATAAACCATGTGGAGAAGTTTGAGACCAACGAAGAGAGATTTGGTCCAAGAATCATCCAAGTCGACCAAGTTCGTCCATTTTGGTCCTTCTTCGTTTCTACTAGCTTCAAAGTTGACCGAAGCCAAATGTCAAGCAAAGATTGATGTAATATGACACAATAAACCATGTGGAGAAGTTTGAGACCAACGAAGAGAGATTTGGTCCAAGAATCATCCAAGTTGACCAAGTTCGTCCATTTTGGTCCTTCTTCGTTTCTACTAGCTTCAAAGTTGACCGAAGCCAAATGTCAAGCATAGATTGATGTAATATGACACATTAAACCATGTGGAGAAGTTTGAGACCAACGAAGAGAGATTTGGTCCAAGAATCATCCAAGTTGACCAAGTTCGTCCATTTTGGTCCTTCTTCGTTTCTACTAGCTTCAAAGTTGACCGAAGCCAAATGTCAAGCATAGATTGATGTAATATGACACATTAAACCATGTGGAGAAGTTTGAGACCAACGAAGAGAGATTTGGTCCAAGAATCATCCAAGTTGACCAAGTTCGTCCATTTTGGTCCTTCTTCGTTTCTACTAGCTTCAAAGTTGACCGAAGCCAAATGTCAAGCATAGATTGATGTAATATGACACATTAAACCATGTGGAGAAGTTTGAGACCAACGAAGAGAGATTTGGTCCAAGAATCATCCAAGTTAACCAAGTTCGTCCATTTTGGTCCTTCTTCGTTTCTACTAGCTTCAAAGTTGACCGAAGCCAAATGTCAAGCAAAGATTGATGTAATATGACACAATAAACCATGTGGAGAAGTTTGAGACCAACGAAGAGAGATTTGGTCCAAGAATCATCCAAGTTGACCAAGTTCGTCCATTTTGGTCCTTCTTCGTTTCTACTAGCTTCAAAGTTGACCGAAGCCAAATGTCAAGCATAGATTGATGTAATATGACACATTAAACCATGTGGAGAAGTTTGAGACCAACGAAAAGAGATTTGGTCCAAGAATCATCCAAGTTGACCAAGTTCGTCCATTTTGGTCCTTCTTCGTTTCTACTAGCTTCAAAGTTGACCGAAGCCAAATGTCAAGCATAGATTGATGTAATATGACACATTAAACCATGTGGAGAAGTTTGAGACCAACGAAGAGAGATTTGGTCCAAGAATCATCCAAGTCGACCAAGTTCGTCCATTTTGGTCCTTCTTCGTTTCTACTAGCTTCAAAGTTGACCGAAGCCAAATGTCATGCAAAGATTGATGTAATATGACACAATAAACCATGTGGAGAAGTTTGAGACCAACGAAGAGAGATTTGGTCCAAGAATCATCCAAGTTGACCAAGTTCGTCCATTTTGGTCCTTCTTCGTTTCTACTAGCTTCAAAGTTGACCGAAGCCAAATGTCAAGCATAGATTGATGTAATATGACACATTAAACCATGTGGAGAAGTTTGAGACCAACGAAGAGAGATTTGGTCCAAGAATCATCCAAGTTGACCAAGTTCGTCCATTTTGGTCCTTCTTCGTTTCTACTAGCTTCAAAGTTGACCGAAGCCAAATGTCATGCAAAGATTGATGTAATATGACACAATAAACCATGTGGAGAAGTTTGAGACCAACGAAGAGAGATTTGGTCCAAGAATCATCCAAGTTGACCAAGTTCGTCCATTTTGGTCCTTCTTCGTTTCTACTAGCTTCAAAGTTGACCGAAGCCAAATGTCAAGCATAGATTGATGTAATATGACACATTAAACCATGTGGAGAAGTTTGAGACCAACGAAGAGAGATTTGGTCCAAGAATCATCCAAGTTGACCAAGTTCGTCCATTTTGGTCCTTCTTCGTTTTTACTAGCTTCAAAGTTGACCGAAGCCAAATGTCAAGCATAGATTGATGTAATATGACACATTAAACCATGTGGAGAAGTTTGAGACCAACGAAGAGAGATTTGGTCCAAGAATCATCCAAGTTGACCAAGTTCGTCCATTTTGGTCCTTCTTCGTTTCTACTAGCTTCAAAGTTGACCGAAGCCAAATGTCAAGCATAGATTGATGTAATATGACACATTAAACCATGTGGAGAAGTTTGAGACCAACGAAGAGAGATTTGGTCCAAGAATCATCCAAGTTGACCAAGTTCGTCCATTTTGGTCCTTCTTCGTTTCTACTAGCTTCAAAGTTGACCGAAGCCAAATGTCAAGCATAGATTGATGTAATATGACACATTAAACCATGTGGAGAAGTTTGAGACCAACGAAGAGAGATTTGGTCCAAGAATCATCCAAGTCGACCAAGTTCGTCCATTTTGGTCCTTCTTCGTTTCTACTAGCTTCAAAGTTGACCGAACCCAAATGTCATGCAAAGATTGATGTAATATGACACAATAAACCATGTGGAGAAGTTTGAGACCAACGAAGAGAGATTTGGTCCAAGAATTATCCAAGTTGACCAAGTTCGTCCATTTTGGTCCTTCTTCGTTTCTACTAGCTTCAAAGTTGACCGAAGCCAAATGTCAAGCATAGATTGATGTAATATGACACATTAAACCATGTGGAGAAGTTTGAGACCAACGAAGAGAGATTTGGTCCAAGAATCATTCAAGTTGACCAAGTTCGTCCATTTTGGTCCTTCTTCGTTTCGACTAGCTTCAAAGTTGACCGAAGCCAAATGTCAAGCATAGATTGATGTAATATGACACATTAAACCATGTGGAGAAGTTTGAGACCAACGAAGAGAGATTTGGTCCAAGAATCATCCAAGTTAACCAAGTTCGTCCATTTTGGTCCTTCTTTGTTTCGACTAGCTTCAAAGTTGACCGAAGCCAAATGTCATGCAAGATTAATGTAATATGACACAATAAACCATGTGGAGAAGTTTGAGACCAACGAAGAGAGATTTGGTCCAAGAATTATCCAAGTTGACCAAGTTCGTCCATTTTGGTCCTTCTTGTTTCTACTAGCTTCAAAGTTGACCGAAGCCAAATGTCAAGCATAGATTGATGTAATATGACACATTAAACCATGTGGAGAAGTTTGAGACCAACGAAGAGAGATTTGGTCCAAGAATCATCCAAGTTGACCAAGTTCGTCCATTTTGGTCCTTCTTCGTTTCGACTAGCTTCAAAGTTGACCGAAGCCAAATGTCAAGCATAGATTGATGTAATATGACACAATAAACCATGTGGAGAAGTTTGAGACCAACGAAGAGAGATTTGGTCCAAGAATCATCCAAGTCGACCAAGTTCGTCCATTTTGGTCCTTCTTCGTTTCTACTAGCTTCAAAGTTGACCGAAGCCAAATGTCATGCAAAGATTGATGTAATATGACACAATAAACCATGTGGAGAAGTTTGAGACCAACGAAGAGAGATTTGGTCCAAGAATCATCCAAGTTGACCAAGTTCGTCCATTTTGGTCCTTCTTCGTTTCTACTAGCTTCAAAGTTGACCGAAGCCAAATGTCAAGCATAGATTGATGTAATATGACACATTAAACCATGTGGAGAAGTTTGAGACCAACGAAAGAGATTTGGTCCAAGAATCATTCAAGTTGACCAAGTTCGTCCATTTTGGTCCTTCTTCGTTTCTACTAGCTTCAAAGTTGACCGAAACCAAATGTCAAGCATAGATTGATGTAATATGACACATTAAACCATGTGGAGAAGTTTGAGACCAACGAAGAGAGATTTGGTCCAAGAATCATCCAAGTTGACCAAGTTCGTCCATTTTGGTCCTTCTTCGTTTCTACTAGCTTCAAAGTTGACCGAAGCCAAATGTCATGCAAAGATTGATGTAATATGACACAATAAACCATGTGGAGAAGTTTGAGACCAACGAAGAGAGATTTGGTCCAAGAATCATCCAAGTTGACCAAGTTCGTCCATTTTGGTCCTTCTTCGTTTCTACTAGCTTCAAAGTTGACCGAAGCCAAATGTCAAGCATAGATTGATGTAATATGACACATTAAACCATGTGGAGAAGTTTGAGACCAACGAAGAGAGATTTGGTCCAAGAATCATCCAAGTCGACCAAGTTCGTCCATTTTGGTCCTTCTTCGTTTCTACTAGCTTCAAAGTTGACCGAAGCCAAATGTCATGCAAAGATTAATGTAATATGACACAATAAACCATGTGGAGAAGTTTGAGACCAACGAAGAGAGATTTGGTCCAAGAATTATCCAAGTTGACCAAGTTCGTCCATTTTGGTCCTTCTTCGTTTCTACTAGCTTCAAAGTTGACCGAAGCCAAATGTCAAGCATAGATTGATGTAATATGACACATTAAACCATGTGGAGAAGTTTGAGACCAACGAAGAGAGATTTGGTCCAAGAATCATCCAAGTAGACCAAGTTCGTCCATTTTGGTCCTTCTTCGTTTCTACTAGCTTCAAAGTTGACCGAAGCCAAATGTCATGCAAAGATTGATGTAATATGAGACAATAAACCATGTGGAGAAGTTTGAGACCAACGAAGAGAGATTTGGTCCAAGAATCATCCAAGTTGACCAAGTTCGTCCATTTTGGTCCTTCTTCGTTTCTACTAGCTTCAAAGTTGACCGAAGCCAAATGTCAAGCATAGATTGATGTAATATGACACATTAAACCATGTGGAGAAGTTTGAGACCAACGAAGAGAGATTTGGTCCAAGAATCATCCAAGTTGACCAAGTTCGTCCATTTTGGCCTTCTTCGTTTCGACTAGCTTCAAAGTTGACCGAAGCCAAATGTCAAGCATAGATTGATGTAATATGACACATTAAACCATGTGGAGAAGTTTGAGACCAACGAAGAGAGATTTGGTCCAAGAATCATCCAAGTAGACCAAGTTCGTCCATTTTGGTCCTTCTTCGTTTCTACTAGCTTCAAAGTTGACCGAAGCCAAATGTCATGCAAAGATTAATGTAATATGACACAATAAACCATGTGGAGAAGTTTGAGACCAACGAAGAGAGATTTGGTCCAAGAATTATCCAAGTTGACCAAGTTCGTCCATTTTGGTCCTTCTTCGTTTCTACTAGCTTCAAAGTTGACCGAAGCCAAATGTCAAGCATAGATTGATGTAATATGACACATTAAACCATGTGGAGAAGTTTGAGAACAACGAAAAGAGATTTGGTCCAAGAATCATTCAAGTTGACCAAGTTCGTCCATTTTGGTCCTTCTTCGTTTCGACTAGCTTCAAAGTTGACCGAAGCCAAATGTCAAGCATAGATTGATGTAATATGACACATTAAACCATGTGGAGAAGTTTGAGACCAACGAAGAGAGATTTGGTCCAAGAATCATCCAAGTAGACCAAGTTCGTCCATTTTGGTCCTTCTTCGTTTCTACTAGCTTCAAAGTTGACCGAAGCCAAATGTCATGCAAAGATTAATGTAATATGACACAATAAACCATGTGGAGAAGTTTGAGACCAACGAAGAGAGATTTGGTCAAGAATTATCCAAGTTGACCAAGTTCGTCCATTTTGGTCCTTCTTCGTTTCTACTAGCTTCAAAGTTGACCGAAGCCAAATGTCAAGCATAGATTGATGTAATATGACACATTAAACCATGTGGAGAAGTTTGAGACCAACGAAGAGAGATTTGGTCCAAGAATCATCCAAGTTGACCAAGTTCGTCCATTTTGGTCCTTCTTCGTTTCGACTAGCTTCAAAGTTGACCGAAGCCAAATGTCAAGCATAGATTGATGTAATATGACACATTAAACCATGTGGAGAAGTTTGAGACCAACGAAGAGAGATTTGGTCCAAGAATCATCCAAGTTGACCAAGTTCGTCCATTTTGGTCCTTCTTCGTTTCTACTAGCTTCAAAGTTGACCGAAGCCAAATGTCAAGCATAGATTGATGTAATATGACACAATAAACCATGTGGAGAAGTTTGAGACCAACGAAGAGAGATTTGGTCCAAGAATCATCCAAGTCGACCAAGTTCGTCCATTTTGGTCCTTCTTCGTTTCTACTAGCTTCAAAGTTGACCGAAGCCAAATGTCAAGCAAAGATTGATGTAATATGACACAATAAACCATGTGGAGAAGTTTGAGACCAACGAAGAGAGATTTGGTCCAAGAATCATCCAAGTTGACCAAGTTCGTCCATTTTGGTCCTTCTTCGTTTCTACTAGCTTCAAAGTTGACCGAAGCCAAATGTCAAGCATAGATTGATGTAATATGACACATTAAACCATGTGGAGAAGTTTGAGACCAACGAAGAGAGATTTGGTCCAAGAATCATCCAAGTTGACCAAGTTCGTCCATTTTGGCCTTCTTCGTTTCGACTAGCTTCAAAGTTGACCGAAGCCAAATGTCAAGCATAGATTGATGTAATATGACACATTAAACCATGTGGAGAAGTTTGAGACCAACGAAGAGAGATTTGGTCCAAGAATCATCCAAGTAGACCAAGTTCGTCCATTTTGGTCCTTCTTCGTTTCTACTAGCTTCAAAGTTGACCGAAGCCAAATGTCATGCAAAGATTGATGTAATATGACACAATAAACCATGTGGAGAAGTTTGAGACCAACGAAGAGAGATTTGGTCCAAGAATCATCCAAGTTGACCAAGTTCGTCCATTTTGGTCCTTCTTCGTTTCTACTAGCTTCAAAGTTGACCGAAGCCAAATGTCAAGCATAGATTGATGTAATATGACACATTAAACCATGTGGAGAAGTTTGAGACCAACGAAGAGAGATTTGGTCCAAGAATCATCCAAGTTGACCAAGTTCGTCCATTTTGGTCCTTCTTCGTTTCGACTAGCTTCAAAGTTGACCGAAGCCAAATGTCAAGCATAGATTGATGTAATATGACACATTAAACCATGTGGAGAAGTTTGAGACCAACGAAGAGAGATTTGGTCCAAGAATCATCCAAGTTGACCAAGTTCGTCCATTTTGGTCCTTCTTCGTTTCTACTAGCTTCAAAGTTGACCGAAGCCAAATGTCAAGCATAGATTGATGTAATATGACACATTAAACCATGTGGAGAAGTTTGAGACCAACGAAGAGAGATTTGGTCCAAGAATCATCCAAGTCGACCAAGTTCGTCCATTTTGGTCCTTCTTCGTTTCTACTAGCTTCAAAGTTGACCGAAGCCAAATGTCAAGCAAAGATTGATGTAATATGACACAATAAACCATGTGGAGAAGTTTGAGACCAACGAAGAGAGATTTGGTCCAAGAATCATCCAAGTTGACCAAGTTCGTCCATTTTGGTCCTTCTTCGTTTCTACTAGCTTCAAAGTTGACCGAAGCCAAATGTCAAGCATAGATTGATGTAATATGACACATTAAACCATGTGGAGAAGTTTGAGACCAACGAAGAGAGATTTGGTCCAAGAATCATCCAAGTCGACCAAGTTCGTCCATTTTGGTCCTTCTTCGTTTCTACTAGCTTCAAAGTTGACCGAAGCCAAATGTCATGCAAAGATTGATGTAATATGACACAATAAACCATGTGGAGAAGTTTGAGACCAACGAAGAGAGATTTGGTCCAAGAATCATCCAAGTTGACCAAGTTCGTCCATTTTGGTCCTTCTTCGTTTCTACTAGCTTCAAAGTTGACCGAAGCCAAATGTCAAGCATAGATTGATGTAATATGACACATTAAACCATGTGGAGAAGTTTGAGACCAACGAAGAGAGATTTGGTCCAAGAATCATTCAAGTTGACCAAGTTCGTCCATTTTGGTCCTTCTTCGTTTCGACTAGCTTCAAAGTTGACCGAAGCCAAATGTCAAGCATAGATTGATGTAATATGACACATTAAACCATGTGGAGAAGTTTGAGACCAACGAAGAGAGATTTGGTCCAAGAATCATCCAAGTTGACCAAGTTCGTCCATTTTGGTCCTTCTTCGTTTCTACTAGCTTCAAAGTTGACCGAAGCCAAATGTCAAGCAAAGATTGATGTAATATGACACAATAAACCATGTGGAGAAGTTTGAGACCAACGAAGAGAGATTTGGTCCAAGAATCATCCAAGTTGACCAAGTTCGTCCATTTTGGTCCTTCTTCGTTTCGACTAGCTTCAAAGTTGACCGAAGCCAAATGTCAAGCATAGATTGATGTAATATGACACATTAAACCATGTGGAGAAGTTTGAGACCAACGAAGAGAGATTTGGTCCAAGAATCATCCAAGTTGACCAAGTTCGTCCATTTTGGTCCTTCTTCGTTTCTACTAGCTTCAAAGTTGACCGAAGCCAAATGTCAAGCAAAGATTGATGTAATATGACACAATAAACCATGTGGAGAAGTTTGAGACCAACGAAGAGAGATTTGGTCCAAGAATCATCCAAGTTGACCAAGTTCGTCCATTTTGGTCCTTCTTCGTTTCTACTAGCTTCAAAGTTGACCGAAGCCAAATGTCAAGCATAGATTGATGTAATATGACACATTAAACCATGTGGAGAAGTTTGAGACCAACGAAGAGAGATTTGGTCCAAGAATCATCCAAGTCGACCAAGTTCGTCCATTTTGGTCCTTCTTCGTTTCTACTAGCTTCAAAGTTGACCGAACCCAAATGTCATGCAAAGATTGATGTAATATGACACAATAAACCATGTGGAGAAGTTTGAGACCAACGAAGAGAGATTTGGTCCAAGAATCATCCAAGTTGACCAAGTTCGTCCATTTTGGTCCTTTTTCGTTTCTACTAGCTTCAAAGTTGACCGAAGCCAAATGTCAAGCATAGATTGATGTAATATGACACATTAAACCATGTGGAGAAGTTTGAGACCAACGAAGAGAGATTTGGTCCAAGAATCATCCAAGTTGACCAAGTTCGTCCATTTTGGTCCTTCTTCGTTTCTACTAGCTTCAAAGTTGACCGAAGCCAAATGTCAAGCATAGATTGATGTAATATGACACATTAAACCATGTGGAGAAGTTTGAGACCAACGAAGAGAGATTTGGTCCAAGAATCATCCAAGTTGACCAAGTTCGTCCATTTTGGTCCTTCTTCGTTTCTACTAGCTTCAAAGTTGACCGAAGCCAAATGTCATGCAAAGATTGATGTAATATGACACAATAAACCATGTGGAGAAGTTTGAGACCAACGAAGAGAGATTTGGTCCAAGAATTATCCAAGTTGACCAAGTTCGTCCATTTTGGTCCTTTTTCGTTTCTACTAGCTTCAAAGTTGACCGAAGCCAAATGTCAAGCATAGATTGATGTAATATGACACATTAAACCATGTGGAGAAGTTTGAGACCAACGAAAGAGATTTGGTCCAAGAATCATTCAAGTTGACCAAGTTCGTCCATTTTGGTCCTTCTTCGTTTCTACTAGCTTCAAAGTTGACCGAAGCCAAATGTCAAGCATAGATTGATGTAATATGACACATTAAACCATGTGGAGAAGTTTGAGACCAACGAAGAGAGATTTGGTCCAAGAATCATCCAAGTCGACCAAGTTCGTCCATTTTGGTCCTTCTTCGTTTCTACTAGCTTCAAAGTTGACCGAAGCCAAATGTCATGCATAAGATTGATGTAATATGACACAATAAACCATGTGGAGAAGTTTGAGACCAACGAAGAGAGATTTGGTCCAAGAATCATCCAAGTCGACCAAGTTCGTCCATTTTGGTCCTTCTTCGTTTCTACTAGCTTCAAAGTTGACCGAAGCCAAATGTCAAGCATAGATTGATGTAATATGACACATTAAACCATGTGGAGAAGTTTGAGACCAACGAAGAGAGATTTGGTCCAAGAATCATCCAAGTCGACCAAGTTCGTCCATTTTGGTCCTTCTTCGTTTCTACTAGCTTCAAAGTTGACCGAAGCCAAATGTCAAGCAAAGATTAATGTAATATGACACAATAAACCATGTGGAGAAGTTTGAGACCAACGAAGAGAGATTTGGTCCAAGAATCATCCAAGTTGACCAAGTTCGTCCATTTTGGTCCTTTTTCGTTTCTACTAGCTTCAAAGTTGACCGAAGCCAAATGTCAAGCATAGATTGATGTAATATGACACATTAAACCATGTGGAGAAGTTTGAGACCAACGAAGAGAGATTTGGTCCAAGAATCATCCAAGTTGACCAAGTTCGTCCATTTTGGTCCTTCTTCGTTTCTACTAGCTTCAAAGTTGACCGAAGCCAAATGTCAAGCATAGATTGATGTAATATGACACATTAAACCATGTGGAGAAGTTTGAGACCAACGAAGAGAGATTTGGTCCAAGAATCATCCAAGTTGACCAAGTTCGTCCATTTTGGTCCTTCTTCGTTTCTACTAGCTTCAAAGTTGACCGAAGCCAAATGTCAAGCAAAGATTGATGTAATATGACACAATAAACCATGTGGAGAAGTTTGAGACCAACGAAGAGAGATTTGGTCCAAGAATCATCCAAGTTGACCAAGTTCGTCCATTTTGGTCCTTTTCGTTTCTACTAGCTTCAAAGTTGACCGAAGCCAAATGTCAAGCATAGATTGATGTAATATGACACATTAAACCATGTGGAGAAGTTTGAGACCAACGAAGAGAGATTTGGTCCAAGAATCATCCAAGTTGACCAAGTTCGTCCATTTTGGTCCTTCTTCGTTTCTACTAGCTTCAAAGTTGACCGAAGCCAAATGTCAAGCATAGATTGATGTAATATGACACATTAAACCATGTGGAGAAGTTTGAGACCAACGAAGAGAGATTTGGTCCAAGAATCATCCAAGTTGACCAAGTTCGTCCATTTTGGTCCTTCTTCGTTTCTACTAGCTTCAAAGTTGACCGAAGCCAAATGTCAAGCAAAGATTGATGTAATATGACACAATAAACCATGTGGAGAAGTTTGAGACCAACGAAGAGAGATTTGGTCCAAGAATCATCCAAGTCGACCAAGTTCGTCCATTTTGGTCCTTCTTCGTTTCTACTAGCTTCAAAGTTGACCGAAGCCAAATGTCAAGCAAAGATTGATGTAATATGACACAATAAACCATGTGGAGAAGTTTGAGACCAACGAAGAGAGATTTGGTCCAAGAATCATCCAAGTTGACCAAGTTCGTCCATTTTGGTCCTTCTTCGTTTCTACTAGCTTCAAAGTTGACCGAAGCCAAATGTCAAGCATAGATTGATGTAATATGACACATTAAACCATGTGGAGAAGTTTGAGACCAACGAAGAGAGATTTGGTCCAAGAATCATCCAAGTTGACCAAGTTCGTCCATTTTGGTCCTTCTTCGTTTCTACTAGCTTCAAAGTTGACCGAAGCCAAATGTCAAGCAAAGATTGATGTAATATGACACAATAAACCATGTGGAGAAGTTTGAGACCAACGAAGAGAGATTTGGTCCAAGAATCATCCAAGTTGACCAAGTTCGTCCATTTTGGTCCTTCTTCGTTTCTACTAGCTTCAAAGTTGACCGAAGCCAAATGTCAAGCATAGATTGATGTAATATGACACATTAAACCATGTGGAGAAGTTTGAGACCAACGAAGAGAGATTTGGTCCAAGAATCATCCAAGTTGACCAAGTTCGTCCATTTTGGTCCTTCTTCGTTTCTACTAGCTTCAAAGTTGACCGAAGCCAAATGTCAAGCAAAGATTGATGTAATATGACACAATAAACCATGTGGAGAAGTTTGAGACCAACGAAGAGAGATTTGGTCCAAGAATCATCCAAGTTGACCAAGTTCGTCCATTTTGGTCCTTCTTCGTTTCTACTAGCTTCAAAGTTGACCGAAGCCAAATGTCAAGCAAAGATTGATGTAATATGACACAATAAACCATGTGGAGAAGTTTGAGACCAACGAAGAGAGATTTGGTCCAAGAATCATCCAAGTTGACCAAGTTCGTCCATTTTGGTCCTTCTTCGTTTCTACTAGCTTCAAAGTTGACCGAAGCCAAATGTCAAGCATAGATTGATGTAATATGACACAATAAACCATGTGGAGAAGTTTGAGACCAACGAAGAGAGATTTGGTCCAAGAATCATCCAAGTCGACCAAGTTCGTCCATTTTGGTCCTTCTTCGTTTCTACTAGCTTCAAAGTTGACCGAACCCAAATGTCAAGCAAAGATTAATGTAATATGACACAATAAACCATGTGGAGAAGTTTGAGACCAACGAAGAGAGATTTGGTCCAAGAATCATCCAAGTTGACCAAGTTCGTCCATTTTGGTCCTTTTTCGTTTCTACTAGCTTCAAAGTTGACCGAAGCCAAATGTCAAGCATAGATTGATGTAATATGACACATTAAACCATGTGGAGAAGTTTGAGACCAACGAAGAGAGATTTGGTCCAAGAATCATCCAAGTTGACCAAGTTCGTCCATTTTTGTCCTTCTTCGTTTCTACTAGCTTCAAAGTTGACCGAAGCCAAATGTCAAGCATAGATTGATGTAATATGACACATTAAACCATGTGGAGAAGTTTGAGACCAACGAAGAGAGATTTGGTCCAAGAATCATCCAAGTTGACCAAGTTCGTCCATTTTGGTCCTTCTTCGTTTCTACTAGCTTCAAAGTTGACCGAAGCCAAATGTCAAGCATAGATTGATGTAATATGACACATTAAACCATGTGGAGAAGTTTGAGACCAACGAAGAGAGATTTGGTCCAAGAATCATCCAAGTTGACCAAGTTCGTCCATTTTGGTCCTTCTTCGTTTCTACTAGCTTCAAAGTTGACCGAACCAAATGTCAAGCAAAGATTGATGTAATATGACACAATAAACCATGTGGAGAAGTTTGAGACCAACGAAGAGAGATTTGGTCCAAGAATCATCCAAGTTGACCAAGTTCGTCCATTTTGGTCCTTCTTCGTTTCTACTAGCTTCAAAGTTGACCGAAGCCAAATGTCAAGCATAGATTGATGTAATATGACACATTAAACCATGTGGAGAAGTTTGAGACCAACGAAAAGAGATTTGGTCCAAGAATCATCCAAGTTGACCAAGTTCGTCCATTTTGGTCCTTCTTCGTTTCTACTAGCTTCAAAGTTGACCGA
The DNA here is from genome assembly GCA_022379115.2 of Bauhinia variegata. NCBI lineage: Eukaryota > Viridiplantae > Streptophyta > Magnoliopsida > Fabales > Fabaceae > Bauhinia > Bauhinia variegata. Next base: position 11,621 of record JAKRYI020000115.1, on the reverse strand, counting down.
AGCCAAATGTCAAGCATAGATTGATGTAATATGACACATTAAACCATGTGGAGAAGTTTGAGACCAACGAAGAGAGATTTGGTCCAAGAATCATCCAAGTCGACCAAGTTCGTCCATTTTGGTCCTTCTTCGTTTCTACTAGCTTCAAAGTTGACCGAACCCAAATGTCATGCAAAGATTAATGTAATATGACACAATAAACCATGTGGAGAAGTTTGAGACCAACGAAGAGAGATTTGGTCCAAGAATCATCCAAGTTGACCAAGTTCGTCCATTTTGGTCCTTTTTCGTTTCTACTAGCTTCAAAGTTGACCGAAGCCAAATGTCAAGCATAGATTGATGTAATATGACACATTAAACCATGTGGAGAAGTTTGAGACCAACGAAGAGAGATTTGGTCCAAGAATCATCCAAGTTGACCAAGTTCGTCCATTTTGGTCCTTCTTCGTTTCTACTAGCTTCAAAGTTGACCGAAGCCAAATGTCAAGCATAGATTGATGTAATATGACACATTAAACCATGTGGAGAAGTTTGAGACCAACGAAGAGAGATTTGGTCCAAGAATCATCCAAGTTGACCAAGTTCGTCCATTTTGGTCCTTCTTCGTTTCTACTAGCTTCAAAGTTGACCGAAGCCAAATGTCAAGCAAAGATTGATGTAATATGACACAATAAACCATGTGGAGAAGTTTGAGACCAACGAAGAGAGATTTGGTCCAAGAATCATCCAAGTTGACCAAGTTCGTCCATTTTGGTCCTTCTTCGTTTCTACTAGCTTCAAAGTTGACCGAAGCCAAATGTCAAGCATAGATTGATGTAATATGACACAATAAACCATGTGGAGAAGTTTGAGACCAACGAAGAGAGATTTGGTCCAAGAATCATCCAAGTTGACCAAGTTCGTCCATTTTGGTCCTTCTTCGTTTCTACTAGCTTCAAAGTTGACCGAAGCCAAATGTCAAGCATAGATTGATGTAATATGACACATTAAACCATGTGGAGAAGTTTGAGACCAACGAAGAGAGATTTGGTCCAAGAATTATCCAAGTTGACCAAGTTCGTCCATTTTGGTCCTTCTTCGTTTCTACTAGCTTCAAAGTTGACCGAAGCCAAATGTCAAGCAAAGATTGATGTAATATGACACAATAAACCATGTGGAGAAGTTTGAGACCAACGAAGAGAGATTTGGTCCAAGAATCATCCAAGTTGACCAAGTTCGTCCATTTTGGTCCTTCTTCGTTTCTACTAGCTTCAAAGTTGACCGAAGCCAAATGTCAAGCATAGATTGATGTAATATGACACATTAAACCATGTGGAGAAGTTTGAGACCAACGAAGAGAGATTTGGTCCAAGAATCATCCAAGTTGACCAAGTTCGTCCATTTTGGTCCTTCTTCGTTTCTACTAGCTTCAAAGTTGACCGAAGCCAAATGTCAAGCAAAGATTGATGTAATATGACACAATAAACCATGTGGAGAAGTTTGAGACCAACGAAGAGAGATTTGGTCCAAGAATCATCCAAGTTGACCAAGTTCGTCCATTTTGGTCCTTCTTCGTTTCTACTAGCTTCAAAGTTGACCGAAGCCAAATGTCAAGCAAAGATTGATGTAATATGACACAATAAACCATGTGGAGAAGTTTGAGACCAACGAAGAGAGATTTGGTCCAAGAATCATCCAAGTTGACCAAGTTCGTCCATTTTGGTCCTTCTTCGTTTCTACTAGCTTCAAAGTTGACCGAAGCCAAATGTCAAGCATAGATTGATGTAATATGACACAATAAACCATGTGGAGAAGTTTGAGACCAACGAAGAGAGATTTGGTCCAAGAATCATCCAAGTCGACCAAGTTCGTCCATTTTGGTCCTTCTTCGTTTCTACTAGCTTCAAAGTTGACCGAAGCCAAATGTCAACAAAGATTGATGTAATATGACACAATAAACCATGTGGAGAAGTTTGAGACCAACGAAGAGAGATTTGGTCCAAGAATCATCCAAGTTGACCAAGTTCGTCCATTTTGGTCCTTCTTCGTTTCTACTAGCTTCAAAGTTGACCGAAGCCAAATGTCAAGCATAGATTGATGTAATATGACACATTAAACCATGTGGAGAAGTTTGAGACCAACGAAGAGAGATTTGGTCCAAGAATCATCCAAGTTGACCAAGTTCGTCCATTTTGGTCCTTCTTCGTTTCTACTAGCTTCAAAGTTGACCGAAGCCAAATGTCAAGCATAGATTGATGTAATATGACACATTAAACCATGTGGAGAAGTTTGAGACCAACGAAGAGAGATTTGGTCCAAGAATCATCCAAGTTGACCAAGTTCGTCCATTTTGGTCCTTCTTCGTTTCTACTAGCTTCAAAGTTGACCGAAGCCAAATGTCAAGCATAGATTGATGTAATATGACACATTAAACCATGTGGAGAAGTTTGAGACCAACGAAGAGAGATTTGGTCCAAGAATCATCCAAGTCGACCAAGTTCGTCCATTTTGGTCCTTCTTCGTTTCTACTAGCTTCAAAGTTGACCGAAGCCAAATGTCAAGCAAAGATTGATGTAATATGACACAATAAACCATGTGGAGAAGTTTGAGACCAACGAAGAGAGATTTGGTCCAAGAATCATCCAAGTTGACCAAGTTCGTCCATTTTGGTCCTTCTTCGTTTCTACTAGCTTCAAAGTTGACCGAAGCCAAATGTCAAGCATAGATTGATGTAATATGACACATTAAACCATGTGGAGAAGTTTGAGACCAACGAAGAGAGATTTGGTCCAAGAATCATCCAAGTCGACCAAGTTCGTCCATTTTGGTCCTTCTTCGTTTCTACTAGCTTCAAAGTTGACCGAAGCCAAATGTCAAGCATAGATTGATGTAATATGACACATTAAACCATGTGGAGAAGTTTGAGACCAACGAAGAGAGATTTGGTCCAAGAATCATCCAAGTTGACCAAGTTCGTCCATTTTGGTCCTTCTTCGTTTCTACTAGCTTCAAAGTTGACCGAAGCCAAATGTCAAGCAAAGATTAATGTAATATGACACAATAAACCATGTGGAGAAGTTTGAGACCAACGAAGAGAGATTTGGTCCAAGAATCATCCAAGTTGACCAAGTTCGTCCATTTTGGTCCTTCTTCGTTTCTACTAGCTTCAAAGTTGACCGAAGCCAAATGTCAAGCATAGATTGATGTAATATGACACATTAAACCATGTGGAGAAGTTTGAGACCAACGAAGAGAGATTTGGTCCAAGAATCATCCAAGTTGACCAAGTTCGTCCATTTTGGTCCTTCTTCTTTTCTACTAGCTTCAAAGTTGACCGAAGCCAAATGTCAAGCATAGATTGATGTAATATGACACATTAAACCATGTGGAGAAGTTTGAGACCAACGAAGAGAGATTTGGTCCAAGAATCATCCAAGTTGACCAAGTTCGTCCATTTTGGTCCTTCTTCGTTTCTACTAGCTTCAAAGTTGACCGAAGCCAAATGTCAAGCATAGATTGATGTAATATGACACAATAAACCATGTGGAGAAGTTTGAGACAACGAAGAGAGATTTGGTCCAAGAATCATCCAAGTTGACCAAGTTCGTCCATTTTGGTCCTTCTTCGTTTCTACTAGCTTCAAAGTTGACCGAAGCCAAATGTCAAGCATAGATTGATGTAATATGACACATTAAACCATGTGGAGAAGTTTGAGACCAACGAAGAGAGATTTGGTCCAAGAATCATCCAAGTTGACCAAGTTCGTTCATTTTGGTCCTTCTTCGTTTCTACTAGCTTCAAAGTTGACCGAACCCAAATGTCATGCAAAGATTAATGTAATATGACAATAAACCATGTGGAGAAGTTTGAGACCAACGAAGAGAGATTTGGTCCAAGAATCATCCAAGTTGACCAAGTTCGTCCATTTTGGTCCTTTTTCGTTTCTACTAGCTTCAAAGTTGACCGAAGCCAAATGTCAAGCATAGATTGATGTAATATGACACATTAAACCATGTGGAGAAGTTTGAGACCAACGAAAAGAGATTTGGTCCAAGAATCATCCAAGTTGACCAAGTTCGTCCATTTTGGCCTTCTTCGTTTCGACTAGCTTCAAAGTTGACCGAAGCCAAATGTCAAGCATAGATTGATGTAATATGACACATTAAACCATGTGGAGAAGTTTGAGACCAACGAAGAGAGATTTGGTCCAAGAATCATCCAAGTCGACCAAGTTCGTTCATTTTGGTCCTTCTTCGTTTCTACTAGCTTCAAAGTTGACCGAACCCAAATGTCATGCAAAGATTAATGTAATATGAGACAATAAACCATGTGGAGAAGTTTGAGACCAACGAAGAGAGATTTGGTCCAAGAATCATCCAAGTTGACCAAGTTCGTCCATTTTGGTCCTTCTTCGTTTCTACTAGCTTCAAAGTTGACCGAAGCCAAATGTCAAGCATAGATTGATGTAATATGACACATTAAACCATGTGGAGAAGTTTGAGACCAACGAAGAGAGATTTGGTCCAAGAATCATTCAAGTTGACCAAGTTCGTCCATTTTGGTCCTTCTTCGTTTCTACTAGCTTCAAAGTTGACCGAAGCCAAATGTCAAGCATAGATTGATGTAATATGACACATTAAACCATGTGGAGAAGTTTGAGACCAACGAAGAGAGATTTGGTCCAAGAATCATCCAAGTTGACCAAGTTCGTCCATTTTGGTCCTTCTTCGTTTCTACTAGCTTCAAAGTTGACCGAACCCAAATGTCATGCAAAGATTAATGTAATATGACACAATAAACCATGTGGAGAAGTTTGAGACCAACGAAGAGAGATTTGGTCCAAGAATCATCCAAGTCGACCAAGTTCGTCCATTTTGGTCCTTTTTCGTTTCTACTAGCTTCAAAGTTGACCGAAACCAAATGTCAAGCATAGATTGATGTAATATGACAAATTAAACCATGTGGAGAAGTTTGAGACCAACGAAGAGAGATTTGGTCCAAGAATCATCCAAGTTGACCAAGTTCGTCCATTTTGTCCTTCTTCGTTTCTACTAGCTTCAAAGTTGACCGAAGCCAAATGTCAAGCATAGATTGATGTAATATGACACATTAAACCATGTGGAGAAGTTTGAGACCAACGAAGAGAGATTTGGTCCAAGAATCATCCAAGTTGACCAAGTTCGTCCATTTTGGTCCTTCTTCGTTTCTACTAGCTTCAAAGTTGACCGAAGCCAAATGTCAAGCATAGATTGATGTAATATGACACAATAAACCATGTGGAGAAGTTTGAGACCAACGAAGAGAGATTTGGTCCAAGAATCATCCAAGTCGACCAAGTTCGTCCATTTTGGTCCTTCTTCGTTTCGACTAGCTTCAAAGTTGACCGAAGCCAAATGTCAAGCATAGATTGATGTAATATGACACATTAAACCATGTGGAGAAGTTTGAGACCAACGAAGAGAGATTTGGTCCAAGAATCATCCAAGTAGACCAAGTTCGTCCATTTTGGTCCTTCTTCGTTTCTACTAGCTTCAAAGTTGACCGAAGCCAAATGTCATGCAAAGATTAATGTAATATGACACAATAAACCATGTGGAGAAGTTTGAGACCAACGAAGAGAGATTTGGTCCAAGAATTATCCAAGTTGACCAAGTTCGTCCATTTTGGTCCTTCTTCGTTTCTACTAGCTTCAAAGTTGACCGAAGCCAAATGTCAAGCATAGATTGATGTAATATGACACATTAAACCATGTGGAGAAGTTTGAGACCAACGAAGAGAGATTTGGTCCAAGAATCATTCAAGTTGACCAAGTTCGTTCATTTTGGTCCTTCTTCGTTTCTACTAGCTTCAAAGTTGACCGAAGCCAAATGTCAAGCATAGATTGATGTAATATGACACATTAAACCATGTGGAGAAGTTTGAGACCAACGAAGAGAGATTTGGTCCAAGAATCATCCAAGTTGACCAAGTTCGTCCATTTTGGTCCTTCTTCGTTTCTACTAGCTTCAAAGTTGACCGAAGCCAAATGTCATGCAAAGATTAATGTAATATGACACAATAAACCATGTGGAGAAGTTTGAGACCAACGAAGAGAGATTTGGTCCAAGAATTATCCAAGTTGACCAAGTTCGTCCATTTTGGTCCTTCTTCGTTTCTACTAGCTTCAAAGTTGACCGAAGCCAAATGTCAAGCATAGATTGATGTAATATGACACATTAAAACATGTGGAGAAGTTTGAGACCAACGAAAAGAGATTTGGTCCAAGAATCATTCAAGTTGACCAAGTTCGTCCATTTTGGTCCTTCTTCGTTTCTACTAGCTTCAAAGTTGACCGAAGCCAAATGTCAAGCATAGATTGATGTAATATGACACATTAAACCATGTGGAGAAGTTTGAGACCAACGAAGAGAGATTTGGTCCAAGAATCATCCAAGTCGACCAAGTTCGTCCATTTTGGTCCTTCTTCGTTTCTACTAGCTTCAAAGTTGACCGAAGCCAAATGTCATGCAAAGATTAATGTAATATGACACAATAAACCATGTGGAGAAGTTTGAGACCAACGAAGAGAGATTTGGTCCAAGAATCATCCAAGTTGACCAAGTTCGTCCATTTTGGTCCTTCTTCGTTTCTACTAGCTTCAAAGTTGACCGAAGCCAAATGTCAAGCATAGATTGATGTAATATGACACATTAAACCATGTGGAGAAGTTTGAGACCAACGAAGAGAGATTTGGTCCAAGAATCATCCAAGTTGACCAAGTTCGTCCATTTTGGTCCTTCTTCGTTTCTACTAGCTTCAAAGTTGACCGAACCCAAATGTCATGCAAAGATTAATGTAATATGACACAATAAACCATGTGGAGAAGTTTGAGACCAACGAAGAGAGATTTGGTCCAAGAATCATCCAAGTCGACCAAGTTCGTCCATTTTGGTCCTTCTTCGTTTCTACTAGCTTCAAAGTTGACCGAAGCCAAATGTCAAGCATAGATTGATGTAATATGACACATTAAACCATGTGGAGAAGTTTGAGACCAACGAAGAGAGATTTGGTCCAAGAATCATCCAAGTTGACCAAGTTCGTTCATTTTGGTCCTTCTTCGTTTCTACTAGCTTCAAAGTTGACCAAAGCCAAATGTCAACAAAGATTAATGTAATATGACACAATAAACCATGTGGAGAAGTTTGAGACCAACGAAGAGAGATTTGGTCCAAGAATTATCCAAGTTGACCAAGTTCGTCCATTTTGGTCCTTCTTCGTTTCTACTAGCTTCAAAGTTGACCGAACCCAAATGTCATGCAAAGATTAATGTAATATGACACAATAAACCATGTGGAGAAGTTTGAGACCAACGAAGAGAGATTTGGTCCAAGAATCATCCAAGTTGACCAAGTTCGTCCATTTTGGTCCTTCTTTGTTTCTACTAGCTTCAAAGTTGACCGAAGCCAAATGTCAAGCATAGATTGATGTAATATGACACATTAAACCATGTGGAGAAGTTTGAGACCAACGAAGAGAGATTTGGTCCAAGAATCATTCAAATTGACCAAGTTCGTCCATTTTGGTCCTTCTTCGTTTCTACTAGCTTCAAAGTTGACCGAAGCCAAATGTCAAGCATAGATTGATGTAATATGACACATTAAACCATGTGGAGAAGTTTGAGACCAACGAAGAGAGATTTGGTCCAAGAATCATCCAAGTTGACCAAGTTCGTCCATTTTGGTCCTTCTTCGTTTCTACTAGCTTCAAAGTTGACCGAAGCCAAATGTCAAGCATAGATTGATGTAATATGAGACATTAAACCATGTGGAGAAGTTTGAGACCAACGAAGAGAGATTTGGTCCAAGAATCATCCAAGTCAACCAAGTTCGTCCATTTTGGTCCTTCTTCGTTTCTACTAGCTTCAAAGTTGACCGAAGCCAAATGTCAAGCATGATTGATGTAATATGACACATTAAACCATGTGGAGAAGTTTGAGACCAACGAAGAGAGATTTGGTCCAAGAATCATCCAAGTTGACCAAGTTCGTCCATTTTGGTCCTTCTTCGTTTCTACTAGCTTCAAAGTTGACCGAAGCCAAATGTCAAGCATAGATTGATGTAATATGACACATTAAACCATGTGGAGAAGTTTGAGACCAACGAAGAGAGATTTGGTCCAAGAATCATCAAGTTGACCAAGTTCGTCCATTTTGGCCTTCTTCGTTTCGACTAGCTTCAAAGTTGACCGAAGCCAAATGTCAAGCATAGATTGATGTAATATGACACATTAAACCATGTGGAGAAGTTTGAGACCAACGAAGAGAGATTTGGTCCAAGAATCATCCAAGTTGACCAAGTTCGTCCATTTTGGTCCTTCTTCGTTTCTACTAGCTTCAAAGTTGACCGAAGCCAAATGTCAAGCAAAGATTGATGTAATATGACACAATAAACCATGTGGAGAAGTTTGAGACCAACGAAGAGAGATTTGGTCCAAGAATTATCCAAGTTGACCAAGTTCGTCCATTTTGGTCCTTCTTCGTTTCTACTAGCTTCAAAGTTGACCGAAGCCAAATGTCAAGCATAGATTGATGTAATATGACACATTAAACCATGTGGAGAAGTTTGAGACCAACGAAGAGAGATTTGGTCCAAGAATCATCCAAGTTGACCAAGTTCGTCCATTTTGGTCCTTCTTCGTTTCTACTAGCTTAAAGTTGACCGAAGCCAAATGTCAAGCATAGATTGATGTAATATGACACATTAAACCATGTGGAGAAGTTTGAGACCAACGAAGAGAGATTTGGTCCAAGAATCATCCAAGTTGACCAAGTTCGTCATTTTGGTCCTTCTTCGTTTCTACTAGCTTCAAAGTTGACCAAACCCAAATGTCATAGCAAAGATTAATGTAATATGACACAATAAACCATGTGGAGAAGTTTGAGACCAACGAAGAGAGATTTGGTCCAAGAATTATCCAAGTTGACCAAGTTCGTCCATTTTGGTCCTTTTTCGTTTCTACTAGTTCAAAGTTGACCGAAGCCAAATGTTAAGCATAGATTGATGTAATATGACACATTAAACCATGTGGAGAAGTTTGAGACAACGAAGAGAGATTTGGTCCAAGAATCATTCAAGTTGACCAAGTTCGTCCATTTTGGTCCTTCTTCGTTTCTACTAGCTTCAAAGTTGACCGAAGCCAAATGTCAAGCATAGATTGATGTAATATGAGACATTAAACCATGTGGAGAAGTTTGAGAGCAACGAAGAGAGATTTGGTCCAAGAATCATCTAAGTCGACCAAGTTCGTTCATTTTGGTCCTTCATCGTTTCTACAAGCTTCAAAGTTGACCAAACCCAAATGTCATGCAAAGATTAATGTAATATGAGACAATAAACCATGTGGAGAAGTTTGAGACCAACGAAGAGAGATTTGGTCCAAGAATTATCCAAGTTGACCAAGTTCGTCCATTTTGGTCCTTCTTCGTTTCTACTAGCTTCAAAGTTGACCGAAGCCAAATGTCAAGCATAGATTGATGTAATATGACACATTAAATCATGTGGAGAAGTTTGAGACCAACGAAGAGAGATTTGGTCCAACAATCATTCAAGTTGACCAAGTTCGTCCATTTTGGCCTTCTTCGTTTCTACTAGCTTCAAAGTTGACCGAAGCCAAATGTCAAGCATAGATTGATGTAATATGACACATTAAACCATGTGGAGAAGTTTGAGACCAACGAAGAGAGATTTGGTCCAAGAATCATCCAAGTTGACCAAGTTCGTCCATTTTGGTCCTTCTTCGTTTCTACTAGCTTCAAAGTTGACCGAACCCAAATGTCATGCAAAGATTAATGTAATATGACACAATAAACCATGTGGAGAAGTTTGAGACCAACGAAGAGAGATTTGGTCCAAGAATCATCAAGTCGACCAAGTTCGTCCATTTTGGTCCTTCTTCGTTTCTACTAGCTTCAAAGTTGACCGAAGCCAAATGTCAAGCATTGATTGATGTAATATGACACATTAAACCATGTGGAGAAGTTTGAGACCAACGAAGAGAGATTTGGTCCAAGAATCATCCAAGTTGACCAAGTTCGTCCATTTTTGTCCTTCTTCGTTTCTACTAGTTCAAAGTTGACCAAAGCCAAATGTCATGCAAAGATTAATGTAATATGACACAATAAACCATGTGGAGAAGTTTGAGACCAACGAAGAGAGATTTGGTCCAAAAATCATCCAAGTCGACCAAGTTCGTTCATTTTGGTCCTTCTTCGTTTCTACTAAGCTTCAAAGTTGACCGAAGCCAAATGTCAAGCATAGATTGATGTAATATGACACATAAAAACATGTGGAGAAGTTTGAGACCAACGAAGAGAGATTTGGTCCAAGAATCATCCAAGTCGACCAAGTTCGTCCATTTTTGTCCTTCTTCGTTTCTACTAGCTTCAAAGTTGACCGAACCCAAATGTCAAGCATAGATTGATGTAATATGACACATTAAACACCATGTGAGAAGTTTGAGACCAACGAAGAGAGATTTGGTCCAAGAATCATCCAAGTTAACCAAGTTCGTCCATTTTTGTCCTTCTTCGTTTCTACTAGCTTCAAAGTTGACCGAAGCCAAATGTCAAGCATAGATTGATGTAATATGACACATTAAACCATGTGGAGAAGTTTGAGACCAACGAAAAAGAGATTTGGTCCAAGAATCATCTAAGAACCAAGTTCGTCCATTTTGTCCGTTCTTCTTCGATTTCTACTAGCTTCAAAGTTGACCGTACCCAAATGTCATGCAAAGATTAATGTAATATGAGACAATAAACCATGTGAGAAGTTTGAGACCAACGAGAGAGATTTGGTCCAAGAATCATCCAAGTTGACCAAGTTCGTCCCATTTTGTCCTTCTTCTTTCTACTAGCTTCAAAGTTGACCGAAGCCAAAATGTCAAGCATAGATTGATGTAATATGACACATTAAATCATGTGGAGAAGTTTGAGACCAACGAAGAGAGATTTGGTCCAAGAATCATCCAAGTTGACCAAGTTTGTCCATTTTTGTCCTTCTTTTGTTTCGACAAGCTTCAAGTTGACCGAAGCCAAATGCCAAGCATAGATTGATGTAAAATGACACATTAAACCATGTGGAGAAGTTTGAGACCAACGAAGAGAAGATTTGGTCCAAGAATCATCCAAGTTAACCAAGTTCCTCCATTTTTGTCCTTCTTCGTTTCGACAAGCTTCAAAGTTGACCGATGCCAAATGTCATGCAAGATTAATGTAATATGACACATTAAACCATGTGGAGAAGTTTGAGACCAACGAAGAGAGATTTGGTCCAAGAATCATCTAAGTCGACCAAGTTCGTTCATTTTGGTCCTTCATCGTTTCTACTAGCTTCAAAGTTGACCGAACCCAAATGTCATGCAAAGATTAATGTAATATGACACAATAAACCATGTGGAGAAGTTTGAGACCAACGAAGAGAGATTTGGTCCAAGAATTATCCAAGTTGACCAAGTTCGTCGATTTTGGTCCTTCTTCGTTTCTACTAGCTTCAAAGTTGACCGAAGCCAAATGTCAAGCATAGATTGATGTAATATGACACATTAAACCATGTGGAGAAGTTTGAGACCAACGAAGAGAGATTTGGTCCAAGAATCATCCAAGT